>CAUYLG010017800.1:0-33792 GCA_963573385.1 Cacajao melanocephalus | reverse complement strand
GCCCCTTCCCCACAGAGCTTGGCCTTCCCGGGTTCAGCTGTGCTTACTGTGAAACTCTCAGTCCTCAGCGCTTCCAATTGCTGTTCTCCTTGTGGGGATGGGACCAGCCGAGCCGGACTCAAAGGGCACCCCATTGTGTATACTCCGCACTGAGAAGTGCCACTCCGCACTGAGAAGTGCCGCGCCGCACCGGGGCGCCGGCAAGACAGCCGTGCCGGCCAAAAGAGTCGCGCCGGCAACCCGTGTGGCTCCTCCGCGGGGAATCTCCCAGTTTGTGGGCCACAGAAATTCGTCTGAAATTGCGGCGTCCACTCGCTCTCTGTGCTTTTACTGGGAGCTACAATCCTGAGCTGTTGTTAATCAGCCATCTTGGATCTCTCTGCCCGGTGATGAAGTTTTTCTGTTTCTTAGTTTTCCTTTGGTGGACGCCCCTTCCCCGCAGAGCAGGACCTTCCCGGGTTCAGCTGTGCTTACTGTGAAACTCTCAGTCCTCAGCGCTTCCAATTGCTGTTCTCCTTGTGGGGATGGGACCAGCCGAGCCTGACTCAAAGGGCAGCCCGTCCCGTATACTCTGCATGGAAAAGCGCCGCACCGGGGTCCCGGCAAAATAGCCGCACCAGCCAAAAAAGTCGTGCTGGCGACCCCTGTGGCTCCTCCACCGGGAATCTCCCAGTCTGTGGGCAAGAAAAATTCATCTGAAAGTGCGGCGTCCACTCGCTCTCTGTGCTTTCACTGGGAGCTACAATCCTGAGCTGCTGTTAATTGGCCATCTTGGATCTCTCCCATTTAAAGCTTTTTAAAAAGTGTCTTTCTGCTTGAACCGCATTGTATGATATATAGGGCTTTTGTTATTATTTCTATTTTTTTCTCCTTATTAACCCATGATTATTTAGAAATGAGTTTTGCAGTTTTCATTCAGTTGGAATATGTGGTAGGGTGACATTTTTATTTCTAATTTTATTATAAATTGTATTTTTTAATCCAATTACATTTTCTCTAATTTTATCAGAGATAAAATTCTAGCAAAATTCTTTGAAATATTTTTTCCAAGAATAAGTTGGACTGGATACATTACCCTTAGTTTATAAAACACGTAAACATTGTAGTCATAACAGATAGCTAATATTTTACACATTCTTAATAATTTCCTAGGACTTTTAGCTTGGGGTATATCTTGAATCCCTTAAGGTTGTCATTACCATGTTCATTTATACGAAGGAAATTGGACTCAGAAGATTATGTGACTTGGCCTGAGGTTACAGACTTACACAGTACTTACCATGCTCTTCTACTATATTCTCTTTAGCTTGTATTATTTTAATAGAAAATGAATTAAGAATTTATGAACTAGTTTGGACACATAAAGAGATAAGCTTTTATTTTCCGCATTCACTCATATGAGTATCTCACTCCCCAGGGATGAAGAATAAATGAGATGCTCTTACATTTAAATTGAAAGTGGTAAGAATAAAAATTTAATAAGAATAATGTCTCTAGGAGTTGTGCCCTTTTGTTCCATGTACCAGAAGAGGCTTACGAGTTTTATGCCATATGCTTTTCTGTTATAAAGAGCTTGTTACGCTGCTCTTGTTATACTGCTGAAAGCAACCTAGAGAGAAGTTTGACACTTTTTAATTTTTTAAAATTTTATATCATTCTTACTTTGTTCAAGATGTGGCATATTCCAAAAGATATTTTGGTGGCAGTTCATACCAACATACTGTAAATGTTAAAGTGCTTTCTATACCATTCATCGCCTAAATGGAAACAGATGGCCCTAGAAGCTTTTGTTAAATTTTAATTATTTATAAAGCTTGCTCTTCTCCTTAATATTTTATGAAATGCTTTGTATATGTAACTGAAGCAGATGTTGTTATAGGTATTTTCTCTAGGATGGTAACTCCAAAGATAGCTCTGCTGGCCTTTATACTTTGCTTGCTTTTTGTCTCCGTAAGGAAACTCCTACCAATTAATAACAAAGCTCATTTAAGAATTCAGAAAATAACAGTGTTATTCCACATTTATTTGGAAATTAAATTGTCAGGTGTTACTGTTCTTAATACCTTGAAGTCTAACCAAAAAAAGTAAGTAAAAGGAAGAAAAAAACCTTATGATCATTTCAATAGACACAGAAAAAGCACTTGACAAAATTCAGTACTTTTTTGTGATAAACACTCAGCAAACTAGAATAGAAAGAAACTTACATAACATGATAGCATTTGTGAAAACCCTACAACCAATACCGTTTTTCAATAATGAAAAACTGAAAGCTTCCCCTGCTAATATCAGGAACAAGACAAGGATACCCATTTTCACCACTGCTATTAACCATTGTACTGGAAGTCCTAGCCAGAGCAATTCAGTAAGAAAAATAAATAAAAGACATCTAAATTGAAAAAGGAATTAAAATATGTCTTCTTGCAGATGACATGATTATATTTATAACTCTCAGATAATCCATTAAGAAAATGACTAGAGCTAATAAATTTAGCAAAGTATAAGATAAAAACACAAAAATCAGTTGCATCTCTATATTCCATCAGTGAATGATCCAAAAAGAAAGTCAAGAAAATAATTCCAACTACAATAATCTCAAAGAATAAACTACTTAGGAATAAACTTAACAAAAGGAGTTAAAGACTTGTACACTGAAAACTAGAAAACATTGCTGAAAGAAAGAAAAGACTTCAATAAATGCATATAATAGATGTTGATGGATTGGGTGATTTTATATTGCTAATATTGTAATATTCCCCAAAGTGATCTACAGATTCAGTGTAGTCTGTCAGAATTCCTTTTTGATATGGAATGGCCTTTTTTTGCAGAAATGGAAAAGCCAGTCCTCAATTTTTTTTTTTTTAATTTGAGACAGGATCTCACTCTGTCACCCAGTCTGGAGTGCAGTGGCATGAGTTCAGCTCACTGCAACCCACTGCAACCTCCACCTTCCGGGTTCAAGCAATTCTCCTGCCTCAGCCTCCTAAATAGCTATAATTACAGGCATATGCCACCATGCCTGGCTAGTTTTTTTGTATTTTTAGTCAAGATGGGATTTCGCCATGTTAGCCAGGCTGGTCTTGAACCCATGACCTCAAATGATTCACCTGTCTTGGCCTCCCAAAGTGCTAGGATTACAGGGAAGAGCCACCATACCCGGCCCAGTCCTCAAATTAATATAGAACTACAATATTCTAACTATTGTTAGAATAGTCTAAACAATATTGAAATGGAAAAATAAAGTTGGAGGACTCACACTTACCAGTTTCATAACTTACTATATAGTTGTGGTAGTAAAGATAGTGTGATTTGGACATAAGTATAGACATGTAGACCACTGAAATAGAATTGAGAGTTCAGAAATAATCCCGAACACCTATGGTCAATTGATTTGCAACAAAGGTGTCGTGACTACTCAATAGGTAAAAAATATTCTCTTTAGAAAAAGGTTCTGGGAGGCCGAGCATGGTGCCTCATGCCTGTAATCCCAGCACTTTGGGAGGCTGAGGTGGGTGGATCATGAGGCCAAGAGATCGAGACCCTCCTGGCCAACATAGTGAAACCCCGTCTCTACTAAAATATAAAATTAGCTGGTTGTGGTGGTGTGCATCTGTAGTCCCAGCTACTCGGGAGGCTGAAGCAGGAGAATTGCTTGAACCCGGGAGGCAGAAGTTGCAGTGAGCCAAGATCACGCCACTGCACTCCAGCCTGGCACCTGGTGACAGAGCAAGACTCTGTCTCCAAAAATAAAAATAAAATAAAAATAAAATAAAAAAAGATTCTGGGACAGCTGGATAGCCACATGCAAAAGAATGAAGTTCAGTCCAGGCATGGTGGCTCACGCCTGTAATCCCAGCACTTTGGGGGGCTGAGGTGGGCAGATCACGAGGTCAGGAGTTCCAGACCAGCCTGGCCAATATGGTGAAACCGCGTCTCTACTGAAAATACAAAAGTTAGCCAGGTGTGGTGGCACATGCCTGTAATCCCAGCTCATTGGGAGGCTGAGGCAGGAGAATCTCTCAAACCTGGGAGGCAGAGGTTGCAGTGAGCTGAGAATGCATCACTGCACTCCAGCCTGAGCAACAGAGCGAGACTGTCTCAAAAAAAAAAAAAAAAGAATGAAGTTCAATGAAGTTGTGAACCCTTACCTCACAAAATCAACTCAATGGAGCAATGATCTAACTTATAAGAGAAAATGTAGCTAGATCTTTGTGACCTTGGTTTGGCAGTACTTTCTTAGATTTGACATTGAAAGCACAGGCAAGAAGAAAAAACATAATCAAATTAAAAGCTTTTGCACATCAAAGGACATTATCAAGAATGTGAAATCAACCCAAATAATGAGAGAAAATATTTGCACATCACATATCTGATAAAAATGTAATGTTCAGAATGTACCAAGAACTCTTACAGTTCAGTATCAAAGACAACCCAATTTAAAAGTGAACAAAGGAAGCTGGGCACAGTGGCTCGTGCTTATAATCCCAATACTTTAGAAGGCCAAGATGAGAGGATTGCTTGAGCTAAGGAGTTCAAGAGCAGCCCGGGTAACATAGCAGGACCCTGTCTCTACAAAAAAATTATAAAAATTAGTCAGGCATGGAGGCGGAAGGATCCAAATGGCCAATTAGGAGAAGCTCTGGATTGCAGCTCCCAGCAAGAGCATGGAGGGTGATCCCCAGGCAAGCAGGGTCTAGAGTGGACCTCCAGCAAACCGCCATGTCATGTGTATACCTATGTAACAATCCCACATGATCTGCACACGTACCTCAGAACTTAAAATATAATTTTAAAAAAAGAGAGAGAAAAGAAGTTTAGGTATCTGAAATAGGAACAGACTTCTGAGCACATCTCTGAGACTGGAAAGCTAACATGAGAAAAATCACTCCACTGGAACTCCTGCTGCAAGTCTTTTCTTCTCTGTAACCTAATCCATTTGCCTCGGCATACAGAACATCAGGAGTCACTTAGTGATCCTGAGTTAACACAGCTCAAGTCTAACAAGGGAACAGTCCCTCTGAAATCACCAGTCACTTATTTCTGGGATAATAGCAGGGAGAAAAAAAGAGACTTCAGGATCAAACAAACCCAAGTGTGATCAAACCCAACCCCATTTACTAGCTGTGCAACCCGGGGCAGACATCTTAACCTCTTAGCATCCTTGCCTTCTTTATCTGTAAATGGTCTTCTTGTGTACCCTTCAAAACTATAATAAAGACTAAATGATTTCATGAATGTATGTGAAATATCTAGCATTTTAGGTAGTCAGAAAACAGCCATTGTATTATCATTGTTATTGTCACTGTTACTGGCTCCACACGCTGGCAGGCCAGAATACTGGCCTTAGGAGCATGACCCTATCCACAGTACCCTCATTTGCAAACACCTAGCTTATAAAACGCAGAAAATAAAAATGCATGAAAGCCATCATAGGAAAAAAAATAGTTGTTTCATTGGAGGGAGAGAAAAAGGTAAAAAGCAAAGCTGCACACCTGGGCAGGAGACTGAAAGGAATTGTTGGCCTTCCTGACAGACCCAATGGCCTCCCGCCCACAGCAGGTCCTCTACACTCTCTGAGGATTTTCACATAGCTTTTTCAGGCAGCTCAAAACCCCAGCAATTAGTGATTCAAGTGCCCTCTTCAGAAAATGCAAATACCTTTGTTCAGGTTAGGGTTATGCTCACATTGTGCATCATTCATAAACTTAGAAGTTGTTTAATCAAACTGCTCCCTTCAAAGAAAATGCTGGAATGCCACAAAGCACTTCCTAAGAGTGAAACAGGCTAGGGGAGGAGGAAGGAGGACTGAAAAGGGCAGTGAGGGGAAATAAGAAAAGTCTAAGGTGGTGAAAATCTGATAGAAGAATGTGAAAACAAACTAGCTTATTTAAAAATCTGCCCACAAGATGACTGCTAGCTATACAGCAAAAGCCTCCTCTCTACCTTTTCCCTCATTTGCCTTAGTTCTGATCTCCTTAGAGTGGAGTACCATAGTGAAATTTTTAACAATGGTTCTAGGAGATTCTGTAAACCAGCTAGGAAACTTAACTTTATTTGTTTAACATTTTTTTTTGGTATGAGAAAATTCGTTCTGAGTTCATACAACTCACTTACATGACTCACTGAAAGCTGAAATTAAACTGTCTTAAGGTCAAGAATTCTTTCATTAAACAAATAAATGAACAGATAAACAGATACATAAACAAATGAATAAATGAAGGGAAGGCCTTCCTGATTAGACTCACCCCTGACCTCAGTTTGGTTTTCTTCCAAGCACCTATCACCATCTGACCTCATAATTCATTGTCCATCTTCCCTTCTAGAACATAAACTCCATGGGAGTACAAACTGGTTTCACACTACTGTTGTCCTCACCTATAATAGTGTATGGCAAATTATACATGCTTGGTAAATATTTGTTAAATGAGTGAATGGCTGAACTGAACAGGAAATGTCTCTGTAAGACTTTTGAGGTTAAACACTAAGCCTTTAACAGTAATGCTCCAGTTCCCTCCCTTGTCAGTTCCCCATTTCTTGTTTCACACCACAAGAACATGACTACGTTTGGAGCTTGTGATCATTTCCTTTTAAATAATGCCCCACTGTGTTCTTATTGTTCAACACCCCCGCCTATGAGTAAGAACATGCAGTGTTTGAGCACTACACACTGCAGTCTGTTGGGGGGAAATAGGGGAGGGACAGCAGGGGCTGGGGAGTTGGGGAGAGATATCATGGGGAGAAATGCCAGATACAGGTGAAGGGGAGGAAGGCAGCAAATCACACTACCACGTGTGTACCTATGCAACAACCTTGCATGTTCTTCACATGTACCCCAAAACCTAAAATGCAATAAAAAATAATAATAATAATAATAATGCCCCCACTGATCACTTTGAAACAGTAAAGGTCACTTGTCATGATACTGGCTACTGTACCTACTTTTCCCCTGGGATTATTTTTTTTAATGTCAAACCTTTAAAGATGTTCCACCTGTACCAAGAACAGAAAATGCCACATAAATATAATGGCTTTCCCTGCCCTTTTTTAAGTATCTTAAACTCATTATCTTTTATCTTTGAGAAGAGTTCTAAAGCCGAATCACATAAAACTGTAAGATATTCTCATTTCTTTTTCTATAGGAAAAAAAACTGATATTGAGAAAAAAATGCTGGGGGGAGACATTATAATCTATTGCAGCTATAAGTGTCTGTAAGTCACTTTCCCTGGCACCATCTGCTTCCAATATTACAAGTCTCCTCTATTTGAATAATGACACAATATCTTTCCCCCAATTATTATCCTTTTAATTACAAAATGGTCATTACTATTAAACCAATGGCAAAAAGCAGGTCATACTGTTATAAAATAATAAAGCTTTTCCCCACTTGCAAACATTCATATATTAAATGTTTGATAATTCTCAAAATCAATTAGGCCATCAATAGTCAAAGCCCAGCTGCTTGTAAATCACATTTAAAAGTCTGACAATAATAATTTCTTTATATTCAGTCATCCAGCTTCCTCATATAGATAAAGAAGTAAAATAAAATAAGCTTCACTTTATAACTCTAATCTCATTATAAGAATTCAAACACAAAACAGGAAATTTATTAACTAATTACTAATTATTATAAAGTTACATTACTTGGTAGTAAACCTTCAAAGCCTGCAAAAAAACTTGTAATTCTTGAGTTGGAGACAATGCTCAGGAAATAATACAGTTTTTAAAATAATTAATTATAACATAATCAAAGATATTTCTTTAAAAACAATGTGTAATTAAAATTATTCACATATATCTGAATGAGTAAACGGATTTTAAATTGAACCAAATATATTAAGGGGTACTTGTGGGTTTTTAGAATGCTTTCTTATACAATTCAGTACTAGTCAAATTAACTTCATTCCTAGAGACTTAAGGGCAAAAGATTGCAAGGCTAAGTAGTAGTTTTGAAAAACTAACACTTGACTATTCAGAATACACGTGAATAAATGTACCACAACTACAATCTCCAAAACAAGTATACTTCTTTCTGCTGTGAGTGCTACTCCTGAAAAAATTAAAAATGATTATAAAACAAGCACCTTGGTTTTTTAGACATGATCCACTATGTCGCACCGAAGGCTGTGGAGGAAAAAAAGTTCTATTGTAGCAAGCAAATGGCTACATTTTTCTGAAAGAATGAAATCCAAACTAAATCACATAGTCAGTGTTTAGCTCAGAAAAGGACATGAAGATACTCTTGTTAAGGTAGGGCAAGATAGATGATCTATCTCCTACTGGTAAGAGCTGCAACATTAGAGTTCTTGCCTGAGAACCAGCTACTCAAAGTTGCTGCAACCAACTCAAGAAGCACTACACTGAGGTATCATGTTAGTTCAAACTTGAGTTCATTCAGCTCAAATATCATCTGGGAAGTTGCTGCCTAGAGCTGATACAGGAAGATACTTCTTTTACAGCTATAAGCTCAAAAATTAAATTTAAATTACTGATATAATTTTAAGATTTGCATGTGTTGCAAATGCCTTTTCACTTAATAAACATACCTTATATATATTTAAACATGTACAATTTAGGAAGCGCCTTTAAAATATTGCCTTCTGCCCTTTTAAGTAGGTGTTTTTCTTCTCCCTTCATAGATAAGGAAACTGGTACTTAAATAATTTAAATGACATTCCTAAGGGCACTGGATAAGAAGTTGGACTCAAATTTAGGTGATTTGACTCCAGGAGCAATTGATGTTCCACTAAACCAACTTTCCAGTTTTTCCCAGATCTTTATCTTCCCAATTATGTGTTAATTCTGTAATTAGGTTAAAATTTCCCCATTTACTGAAAGAGAAGACTAGTCTAATTTTCAAACCTAGATGGAACAGGCCTCCCCTTCTATCACTTACTTTTTAATATTTGTATTAACAATTATTTCAAAATATACTACACAAGCCAAATTGCACTCATTTGTCTGCCAGAATAAACTACAAATGGCAAAAGTCAGTCCAACAAACTATGACTAACACCTCTTAAACTAAGTATAACTTTTATCAAATGATAGCTCTGACGGAAAAAAAAGACAAAAAGAGAAAAGAGGGCTTTCAGTTTGATTGGTGGCACTTCCCACAAACTGAGATGGTTTTAGCTTGGTAACCTCAAATAACAGGTGCCCTGACTTTTACAAACTATACCCTAACACACCATCACTAGAAGATTTTTATATCATATATAACCTGACCTTACCTCATCAATTGTTTTTAAATTGTATTTATATTTTTTAATTTTTGTGCATATGTAGATGTATATACTTATGCAGTACATAATATATTCTTAAACAAGCTTGTACTGTGTAATAATCACATCATGGAAAATGGAGTGTCCAACCCATCAAGGTTTGTTTGTTTGTTTGTTTGTTTTTGAGATGGAGTCTTGCTCTGACACCCAGGCTGGAGTGCAGTGGTGAGATTTTGGCTCAGTGCAACCTCTGCCTCCCAGGTTCAAGTGATTCTACAGATGCCTGCCACCACACCAGGCTAAATTTTTTTGTACTTTTGGTAGAGAAGGGTTTCACCATATTGGCCAGGCTGGTCTTAAACTGCTGACCTCATGATTTGCCTGCCTTGCCCTCTCAAAGTGCTGGGATTACCCAGCGCGAGCCACCTATCCCGGCCCAAATATTCAGTTTTATTCAGTCATTCTAACTATAATTTTGTACCCATTAACCATCTCCACCTCCCCTTTCCCTCCTTCTACTCTCTATCTCCATGGGTTCAATTGTTTTGATTTTTAGATTCCACAAATAACTGAGGACATGTGATGTTCAGCTTTATGTGCCTGGTTTATTTCACTTAACATAATGACCACCAGTTCCACCCATGTTCTTGCAGATGACTAAATCTCTTTTGTTTCTGTGCCTGCCTAGCAAGTACCACATTTTCTTTATACACTCATCTGTTGACGAACACTTAGGTTTCTTCCAAATCTTGGCTATTGTGAACAGTGCTGCAAAAAACATGGGAGTCCAGATATCCCTCCAATACACTGATTTCCTTTTTGGGGGGTATTGCTGTACCCTCAGCAGTGGGGCTGCTGTATAATATAGTAGCTCTATTTTTAGTTTTTTGAGGAACATCCAAACTGTTCTTCATAGTGATTGTAATAATTTACATTCTCACCAACGAACGGTGTGTGAGAGTTGCCATTTCTCTGCATCCTCACCAGCATTTACTTGTCTGACTTTTGGACAGAAGGCATCTTAACTGGGTGAGATGATATCTCACTGTAGTTTTATGTGCATTTCTCTGATGATCAACGATGATGAGCACCATTTTGTATGTCTGTTTGCCATTTGTATGTCTTCTTTTGAGAAATATCTATTTAAATCTTTCCCCATTTTTTAATCAGATTATTAAATTTTTTCCCCATAGAGTTATTTAAGCTCCTTATATATTCTGGTTATTAATCCGTCACATGGGTCATCTGCAAATATTTTCTCCTATTCTGTGGGTTGTCTTTTTACTCTATTGTTTCCTTTGCTTTGCAGAAGATTTTTAACTTGATGTGTTCCCATTTGTCCGTTTTTGCTATGGTTGCCTCTGCTTACGGGGTATTGCTCAATAAATCTTTGCCCAGACTGATATCCTGGAAAGATTCTCCAAGCATTTTCTTTGGGCGGCTTCATAAAGCAAAACTAGCTTTGACTTTGATAAACACAGCAACATTTTAATAGTCTGAATTCTTTTGCCACTCTTTATAGAGAATTTATTACTGAATGGCTGTATCATAGTTCAAGGTTTCCTTTCAATGACCTCACAAGTGGGAAATACATATATATTAAGTAAAATTGGCAGAAGAGACAGTTTAAGAGTCAAAAATTAAACAGCTTATTTCACACTACAGACATTTAAGTAGGTCCCTTTAGTATCTTTTCAATATTATTCTTTTTGTCTTTTAATTAACAAGGTAGGTATAAATTCTTACTCATAGATTAAAGCAAAAACAAGATATCAGATATAAAAGTGTTCTGAAGACAGTGGAATTAAAAATGAAGTGATTTTAACTGAATATTTCACCAATATGAAGAAAATATATGACTCCCCTGGAGTTCAAAATGAGTGATCTTATTCTTCAGTTCTATTGTTCTTCTGTTGTCAAATATAGTTTTTCCTTTCTCTCCAAATCTCTCACTCTACTTTGTTTAAAACAAACGAACATGAATTTTAGGTTTCAGGATGCAATTTAGCTTTTAGGACTAAATGCTGAATGTTAAGACAAGCCCTGAGGAGATGTGTATCTCTTTTGATCACAAAGTGACTTATTGTAACTGAAGAGAAACAGAGAAAAATAAATTAACATATAGTGAAAATTAAGCAAAGCACACAAGGAAAATGTGACAACCTTCTCTCCCCCTTGGTTTTCAAATTTCCTTGGAGCATTCCACAATCTTACTCTTTTTCATGTTCAGATAATGTCCATTATATCTGGAGAACTGTGTCATGAAATACATACTTCTTCCTCAACAAAAATAAGTAGAACATACAGACTTTTTCAAAGAATCTATGGTAATAATATAATCTCAAAAACACAAAAGAATAACAGCAGTTTTAGCTACTTCTAGGAAACAATGTAGTGGTAAAGAACAGCTAAAATAGTTTTTATGGTAAACCTGAAGTTAAACAGTATGGTATCATTGTGCAGTAAAAATACTTGTTTTTTAAAATTCAGATGTAAGACGTCAGTTAAAGCACAGAATTTCTTCTCAAGATAGTAAAGAAAATATTTATTTTTACGAATTAAATAACAGAATTTAGTCATATTAATTGAAACATTTTTGTCACTACTGGACAATGACCATATGTGAATTCTACGGGTAACATATTAATATTCCAACCAATATAACACAGAAGACAACCTTATAACTATACAGAAGGAATCAAAGAACTTATTATATATGTTAGGTTTCACTCCAGCGTACAAACAGGAGAGCCTGCACTTAAAAGTCTTAAAGGTTTCTTGAATTATGGAATCTCAATCCACCTGCCAATTAATCCAGTTCTTTCTTTTTAAATGTAGACTCCGACCTTAAACAGAAGGCATGTTCTGGCTGACTTCTAAGTGTGTCCAAAGCATACCTCAGAGATCCCTATGGTCTGAGTTTAATACCTGTTCTTTCTACAGAATCTCAAAAGTGACATCATGATGAAAAGAAAAGCTACTTTTTCTCCTAAAAATACCCTCCTTCATCATCAGTGTGTTGTCATTTTTGCATTGCAAAGAATCGACATTCTAAATGTTCCCTTCCATACAGAAAGCCAAAAGAGAGAATGTGAGTATGAGTGAGAGGGTGTAGGTAAGTTGAGGGATAGTTTGGTACCCAAAATGAAGCATTTTGAAGATGACTTTGTAAAGAAGTAATATAGTTTAAATCCCAAGAGGCTGAGATTGAGGAGGGCAGGGAAATAAAGAACCTAGAAATGGAACAGAGTTAACAGCCCATGTGACTAACATAGCACAAACCTACCAGGTTTATTTCTGTGAATTCTCACATAGTTTGCTGGAAGATGCTCCTGAATTGTTTATAGGTCTGATCTTTAAGACCCATGCTCAAATAATTGTATCAGGATTTTCGCTCAAATAATTGTTCTTTAATGAACTGAGAAATCAGGGTAATATCTTCCTGTCTGTAATCATTTTCTGTATTTTTCTGAGACACAAGTCACATCCGCGAACAATATCTAACTATAAAAATATACACAAAACTTCTACCAATGTATATCTATATTATCAATCAGTCAGGAAAAACTTACTGGACAGTAATAGGCAAAATGCAAGGGACTCATGTGCCAAGGAATCACAGGATCAAAAGCATTATGAAGATAATGTAAGCAACACCAGAGTGGGTGACAGTGTTTGTCTTACTCCCTTTGTAATTACCTCTAGCCTCCTACATGACATAATAGGCCCTGAATAAACATCAGCTGAATGAATTGCTTTTTTTAAAACGGTATAAACAAGGAAATCAAAATGGTTATAGCTTGCTGTGGTTCCAATGTCCCTACAAAACTCATGTTAAAATTTAATTACTATTGTGATGTATTAAAAGGTGAGGCCATTAAGAAGTGAAGTGATTCATCCTTGAGGGCTCTGCCCTCATGAATGTATTTACATCTTTATCATTTGGGTTGGTTCATTATCACAAGAGTGGGTTGTTACAAAAAGCAAGTTTGGCCCCATCTTGCTGTCTTGCTTTTGAGCTCTCTTGCACTTCCACCTTTTGTCTAGGGATGACGAGGCACAAATACCCTCACCATATGTCAATGCCATGCTCTTAGATTTGTCAGTCTCCAGAACCAGAAGTCAAATAAACTTCTGCTTACAATAAATTACTCAGTCTGTGGTATTCTGTTATAGCAGCATAAAAGGACTAAGGCATGGTTGTTTTAGTTATCTGGCTCTTGTCACTTACCATCTCTCTGTGCTGCTTTCTGGCAACAGCAGCAAACCCCAAATTCCACTCACCTAACTACTCTCCAGATTACCTATTACAACAGTCCTGCTAAACCTGTATCTAACCAACTAGAACTACCCATTAACTTCCATACATCTAGGATACAATAATAATTGACAATTCAGGCTTATAAGACATTTTTAACCTAGAAAGGTTACGTTGCACTCAGTATTCTTTGAATATAATTTTTTAAAAATCTGTAATTTTACATCATCCAAAAATTAAAATGAACAAAAAGTACTGTTTTCAGCCATGTCAGATGATGATGTTTACTATAGATTAATTGTTCTGAAATTTCACGAGATAAAGTGATATAGAAAACCAGCCATAAAAATTTAGAAGCTATATTGCTGATATTTCAGGTAAAAAAAAAAAGGTTTAACCTTGAATACCTTAACTAGACCATTTAGACATCTAACATATCTCTCTCCATTGGCTTTGTACTGAAATAACAGGCACCGTCATCATTTTATATACAAAGCAGTCAAATGGTTAATTTCTTAATTGGCTACATTAGCATCATACACCATCTCATGCTATGTGTTTAGTTTTTATTTAGCAGCTATACATGAGAAAAATTATCATCTAATTTTCCATGATCAAATGTTTTCCCCATGTCTTCCCTAACATATTTCATTGAGACATATTACAAAGACATATGAGAAACTATTATGCACTCAAGGTGTTTAAGTCTAGTTGGAAAAATAAAATCTGTGAGACAAATAATAAAATACAGTGGAAGCAGAGGCAACAGGAGACACACACACAACTCTCTGCATGTTTAGGGGAGACAGGTAACACAATAGGGGATGGGCCAGTGCAGAAAGAGGTGATTAGAAATGACTTCTAGAAGTTGAGGCTTACAGGATGGATGGGATTTAGACAGAGAAAAAGAAAGGCATAGAGCAGACCTAAGCAGGATTTACAGAGAAGAATGTGGCAGAGGTAGGAGGTTACTAAATAGCATCACTAGAGAATCAAGTTAGAATGAGAAAAAACACTGTGGTGAGTTATGAGCACTGAATTTTGTTTTACAGACAAGTCTGGGGCACTCGAAGGCATGAACTGAGACATATACTCACTGCCTAATGAAGCCTCACACATGGTGGACACTCAAATCTAATAACTCTCACTTCATCTCCACTTGACATTGGCCTCTTACACCCATAGTCTCACCCCAAAAATTGTTCTAAGAACTTCTGGACACTCAAAATCTTCCAGTGTAATCTGGCTACAATCATTTATCTTTCTGGCTCTCTCAACCACTCATTCCCACTATACCTGCTCCTCAATTGGATAGAGGCTTCAGTCTCATAATTTTAACACTATCTATAAATTCCATCCTGACATCATTCTGTAATTGGGAAGAGAGAAAATAATAAAGCAAATAAGTATATATTTAGAACTGCTAATGTACTACGGATGAGGCCAGGAAGTAGATGATATCCCAAAGTAGATGATGTCCAAAAGTAGATGATGGAGTTAATGAATAAATGAGCCAACAACTCAGAAGCCTGGAAGACAGAGTCACAGATTAGTTTTAGAATGCTTAGTTTGATTGTGTTTTAAACTATTAAGAATTTATGAGGCAAATAGGGTGGGATTAGTCAATAGACCCTGAATATCTGAACCACTAGAAAGTTAACTTTGCTTTCTGAAAATTAAGTCGGCATTTATAGTCTTTACATATTCCAAAACAGCATAACAGAATAGGGATCTTATTTATGCAAAAAGATTAAATTGCTCTGTGTAAGCTGTTCCTCAAGTTCAATAAGAGTCTTTTGTTTGTTTATCTTATGTCTGGCCAAGTATGTTTATGTGAATGTTGTGTGTATGTGTGTGTGTAATGTATATGTTCAGAGATGCTGAAAACTGGTGGTCAATCAAGAGAAACCCATGCTGAAATTGTTAAGAGCTGGGAAGTGAGCCAGTTTGCAATCACTATAGGAACTGCTTAAGCAAAATTCCTTGTTACCACTCCGGTAATAAGCATTCTTCAAAAGATTCCACTTTGCATAGTTTAGTCCTCTCTGATGCAAAAGATGTCTCTTTGGAAATCAGTCTGAATTGTTTTAAAAAGTAGTGTCAATAAAATTAAACCCAACCTATTCACTGATTTCAAGAACTATAAAAATAAATAGCAGCCTTATGCTGTAAAGAAGTCTGTGCAAAATATATGGAGGTACATACATTTGGAGAGATTTAGCGCGGAATCTTGCCTTCACTGTATCGTTTTCATTTAGTTTTCATAGATTTATATAATAGAGGAATGAGAGGTGAAAAATCCAATAATTCCTACTAGCAATTCTTCCTCAAAAATAATGAAGAGAAACAGGTTTTCTTGGAGTAAAGTGCAGCTTTTCGAAAAGACATATTTTAAAAAAGCAAAAATTGATAATTACTTAGCACATAAATTCACATTCTTTTGCTTTGCAAATGTTCTCATGGAACAATGAAACTCTAGGCACAGTAATATCAAGTTATTATTCTAGTTCCTATGGAAACATGCATTCTACTTACTGAGGCCAATCGATATGGACACAAGCACAGGGTAAATACACTTAGGGAGAAATCATACAATTTATATCTCTAGTAAAATATGCTCATAGCTATTAGAAATAATAGCAAAAAAAGAACTCAAAAGTCACTGAGGAATGTTCTCTAAAGTTATTAGCCACTGGTACCATTAAGAAAACCAAAGCAAAACATAATCCTAAATTCTAGAATCCTACATTTGGAATTTGGTATGTGCAAACAAACATCAAGCATTCAAAGATGAAGGCTGAAAAAAAATTAGGTCAAACTCTTACTTTTAAAAAGAAGAGGTCGGGAGCAGTGGCTCAAGTCTGTAATCCCAGCAATTTGGGAGGCCGACGGGTGGATCACCTCAGGTCAGGAGTTTGAGTGGCCAACCTGTTGAAACCCCGTCTCTACTAAAAACACAAAAATTAGCCGGGCATGGTAGCACGTGCCTGTGATCCTAGCTACTGGGGAGGCTGAGGCATGGGAATCACTTGAACCCGGGACGGGGAGGTTGCAGTGAGCCGAGATCACACCACTGCTCTCCAGCCTGGGCAACAAGAGCAAAACTCCGTCAAAAAAAAAAAAAAAAGAAGAAGAGAAACATTTGCCTATGCTAAACATCACCTTGTTCAGTAAATCTCAGTATCCACACATGAACAGGAATATCATAAATAAGGTCATACAAAAAATAATACATAGTCCTTTTTAAAGTTGTTAGTTATAAAGAATTTGAGACTGCAAGAGAATTAGATGAAAGTATAAATATGTTTAAACCTCAAGCAGCACGTATTTGTTGGGGAGTTTACTGTGTGCCAAGCACTATGCTATAGTCAATGAGGGCAAAAATTGAATTTTGTTTTTGACAAAAATTTATGGTGCATTTCTGTTATGCCATTTACTAAGATAATCATCAGGGGAAATAAAATAGATAAGATGCCATGCAAGAAAAAACATGCAATATAATTTCTGGGCAACACATGCTACTGAACTGGCATTAGAAGATAAGATGAAAAATGGGCCAAGTGAACAGCACAGTCATGTGTGCTAAGAGTTTTCAAGAGAGAGATCATTCAGGCTTAGTTGGTAAGAGAAGTTTTCACAAAGGAGGTGGAAATTGACTTGGGCATGAATAATGGATGGACAGAAATGGAGTAGTGAAACAACTGACAATGGTGATAGGACAGGAATTTGCTGGGCCAGTATAGGTCCTGATAAGACCTTAGAGTTTAATTCTGAGGGGAGTAGAAATAATAATAGAGAGATAGGCTGGGACCAGAAAGAGAAATGACCCTGAATGGGTAGGAATTTTTACTATGGAGTTATGGAATCTTGGACCTAGAGAGAGTTGACAGTTTCAAAACTTGAATATTATGTGAATTTCACCTCAATAAATTATGTTTGTAATGTTGGATGATGGTGATAATTATTACTATAATTGTTAACTGCAAAATACCTGAAACATCTAAACTTCCAACCACATAGAGATTGGATGTAATGCTGGAAACTCCATATCACAAAAACTAAACATTCTCTAAATATAACATAGGAGAATATTTAATGACATAGAAATAGGTTCATGGCGTATTGTATGAAAAAGAGAATCCCCAAACAGCTTACCATATCAAATCTATAATAAAAAAAGACTGAAGTTATGTAATTCAAAACGTTAAAAAAAAAAGAAGTGTTAACTCCTGAGTGTTAGGAACATGAGTGATTTACATCTTCTTTCTTTATTTTTCATAACAAATATCTAAAAAGTTATTTTAAGATGATTTTTATCAGAAATGTGTTTCCATGTAAAACACAAAATTTTATTCAGTACAGACTCACTGCAAATATAAAACTGATGATTCATGATATTTTTCTGGATAGAATCAAGCATAACAGATTTGCACATAATATGCTATTTTAATTAGCAACTTACAACATTTGCTGGAATTAAAATGGGCTTTAGGTAAATAGCACACTCCAAAGCACATGTAAATTTTCAATAATTTCTCTGTTTTTTAGGGGTTTTGTTTGTTTGTTTCTTTTTTCTTTTTTTTTCTTTTGAGACAAAGTCTTGCCGTTGCCAGGCTGGAGTGCAGTGGCACCCATCTTGGCTCACTGGAATCTCTGCCTCCTGGATTCAAGCGATTCCCCTGCCTCAGCCTCCCAAGTAACGGGGACTACAGGCGCTCACCACCACACCTGGCTAATTTTTGTATTTTAGTAGAGAAGGGGTTTCACCAGGTTGGCCAGGATGGTCTCGATCTCCTGACCTCGTGATCTGCCTGCCTTGGCCTCCCAAAGTGCTGGGATTACTGGCATGAGCCACTGTGCCTGGCCTTCTTTCTTTTTAAATTTTATTGATTGATTGAGACAGAGTCCGCACTGTCACCCAGGCTGAAGTGCAGTGGCACAATCTTTGCTTACTGCAACCTCCACCTCCCAGGTTCAAGTGATTCTCCTGCCTCAGCCTGCCTCCCCACCGTATCCCAAAGTAGCTGGAATTACAAAATGCACACCACCATACCCAGCTAATTTATTCTCAAGTCTTCAGAGTGACAGAATAAAAACCACCATATTTCTACACCATTTTTTTGTATTAAAATCCCACTCAAACAAGGAATCTCATGTAGTTCATTGTCTTCCTCTTTTTCTTTTAGCCTACAATATTTGTTTTTCTTTGAAGGATTGCCACAGCATGGTGTGACTAGGGAGAGGAGGGCATCTTGCTCTCAAAAAATGAAGATCACTATCATTGTCCACTCTCTTATCCTCATTCTTAGTGATTCTCCTTGAATATGGTTAACTTATGACCCTACAATCATCAACTCCAGTTGATTTTCACTTCTCCTTATTATTACCAAGGTGGGGCAAAATAAAAGCAATCAGGTGAAACCCTTAGTTCAGAATTCCTCCATATTTCATGAAATCCATCAAACAAATGCCCAGATTATATTTCACTGTAAGAAGCTGCACCCCCTTTCCTCATGCATTCGTGGATGCCAAAATCAGAACCTACAGTTCAAGAGCTGCGTACAGTTGCATCTTGTTTTGAGTTTTTGTTTGCAAACTGTCAGTAAGATCAGAATAAATTGCATGATATGCAGTCCAATATGTATATTCTTGAGCACATCTCAATGTATCCACCAAAAAATATTCATAGCTGCAGGTGTAGGGGGAAAAAAGGCAGAATTATGGCTTGATTTGCCTTGATAAGCATGGTAATTTTCTGTACACTTTTCATAAAGTGCTAATCAATTTCAGCTCAAAATAGATTGAAACACCCAACAGATTGCTGCCATAGTCCACAAATGTTTGTCATTCGTAAGCTGTGGCAATAATGTGAATACAGAGGAGGGAAACTGCAACTGAACTACACCTTGTACAAATTCCTTTCATTTGCTTTGTAATAACCCCTGAAGAAATGTTAAAAATTATTTTGAAATCGCACGTTTGCAATTTCAATTTTTTCTTGCTACATCTAAGAGTATTGCTTGTGACACAGTAATATCATGTGTCTATTATATGGTTATAGATGAATTACATTTAAAACTCAGTGTAATAATGACATTTAGGACTCAGAGATCATGTTTACATTGTTTAATATTCCTCTAAAAGGTAATTATAGACTTTAGCTCCATTACATACAAATTGGAATTGAATCATCACAGATTTCTACATTAAATCACCTTTTCTATCAATATGTTAAGCTATTAGAAGTAGCATAATTTTTTGAAAACGCTTCATCAACATTCTAGTCTTTCCACTATTGCTATTTCACAAACACTTAGAGGTGCTAATATTCATACTAACGCACCTTTTCAATTGGTAGTGCTCTTGCTACATGAATCGCTCATCTGCCCAGGATGTTTTGCCAAACGTAAGTGCCAAAACTTTACTGAGGACTGTCATACTCCTACACAGGGAGCCTCTGCTCAAAACTGAGCATAGACTTTCCCTTTTGTAAGTGTGAGCAACAATTGCTAATGACATTTAGATCTGGGTATGGAATACCCTCCATGCAAAGTAGGAAATTAAATGAGAATAGATAACATTTCAAATTTTCACACCTTCCTCTTCTAAACTACAAAAGTGACAATATAATTTTTTTAAGATAAAAACTACACAATTTGACTTTAGAAAAAAGAGTACTTAAAAGTTGTGACTTTTAAGCAACTTCTGTGATCACCATCTGCCAAAAAATGTATTGCCAAAATGATAGGCAGGAGAGTATAGTAGACACAAGCTCTGTATTCAGAAAGTCTGAGTTTTTATGTTGAATCTCCCATTTAGTATGTGACCTTGAACAAGTGACTTGCCCTCTCTATGTTTCAGCTTGCTCATTTATAAAAAGGCAGTTGTAAGTGTAACTAATTTAGGATTATCCTGAGATTAAATGAGATACTATGTGCAATGATCTGAGCAAAGTGGCTTCAAGTCAATTCTCAATAAATAGCTGCCTTATCATCATCATCATTTATTTGCAAGAGCAGTTGTAGGCCCATGGTATGAGTATGATAAGTGCTGTTACCCTGCTTCATATGACTTGCCCATTGAGTGCTTGTTTCTTGGTCTGGGTCCTCTTGGATCGCATGTATTAACCTACTTTCCAAAACAGACAATAACATGTTTAGAAATCAATTCAGCTCTGCATGAGATGGTAAACCAATTGGCCCAAGCTACCACCTACTACTCCTGTTAAAGTGATGAAAGCGGTATCTGAAAGATGTGAAACACTCTTAGAGTGTTTATGCTCTTGATTCTCCTGCATAAATGGAAAAATTGTCATTTTTAGTTTATTACAGACCTAATACAGCAGCAGCTGGGTTCACTGAAAAACAGTTTCCAGGATCTTATTCTCATCACCTATTTATATCTCTGGAATTGAGCTATATAATCACCTCTGTTAAGCCATTAGATTGACAGAACCCAGTGAGAAAAAATTTATGTGTTCTGACTTCGACAAACTTAATCTGAGGTTGTTTCAGGAGAGGAAATTTATGTTATTCATGCAATTAAAAAACAGAAGTATACAATTCAGAAAAAAATTATTAGTGTGCTTAAAATACAACAAAAATACATTTCAAATATTCTTAATTAATTACTAGAATCAAAAAGAAAAGAGCTCACTGCTCTGACTCAAAAGTCACTTAAAATCTCCACATCAAATAAATTCCTTTTCTTTCTTCCCCTTTAGAATATTTCTACTTGGCAGTTGCTATGGAACAAATCAATGTACAAAAGCAGTCAAACAGAAACATATTCAAGAAAATTCAGGCTATTGACATATACATCTGTATTTAGAAGTTGTTATTTACCTGGGATCACAGAGTCATTTGTCAGCTTCCCTGTGACACTTGATTACATTTTACATATTTGTGTTTTCCTTCAAAATGCCAAAACATCAGCGCAAACAACTTCTGAGATAAACTATCACCATATTCACTTTTCCAAAGGCAAATTAAATATTATATAATGCACAGACGAGGAGTACAAAGCCTTAGCAAACACTGCTTTACAAGTAATTTTGATGCTGCTTATACTACTTTTATAATTTCAGGTACTCTCTCAAAGACAAACGTTTAGAACTTTTGCTAGATATAGGTCAAAATCAGATTTTACAAGAGGTTGCTGACCCACACACACCAAAAAAAAAAAAAAAAAAAAAAAAGTCAAATCTTGCATAGAGCAAATGAAAGGCCACTATCTATACAACATGCTTTGTACATAACAGATATCCAAGCTGTATTTATGAACTCATTTCAATAAATAGCTTTCAGTGCAAAAGATTGTTTTATATATTAAACAAGTATTTAACGTGTCTAAATACATAAGATGCATTTTAGCTATTTTTTTATCAGTAGTTTACACAAGTGTGGGGGGTACCCATCCCAGAAATGGGCAAGAAAAAGCACTGTAAAAACAGATAAAATATTAGAGATTATGTTCTTATCTTCATAAAATATATAGTTGTATGTTTTATAATATATAAATCATTTTAATAAAGTAGCTCGTATATATAATTACACACGCACACACACACACACACACACACACACCTGCACTAGAATATGTGGCCAAATTTGTTTTTGCCAAGAGTGTTTATGTTTAAAAGACTATAAAGACTATGTAAAATGAAAAACTCTTCATTTGCAGATCGATTCTATGTTGTTATTTTACATATTATGAAGATTCATCTGCCACAGTTCTAACATTCTTCACAGGTGTGACTGGCTACTATAGTAACATATATTTCCATTGCTTGGTAGTATACATAGTAAAAGACACATGTATCCTGAATAATCAGATTTTTCATAATCACAACTTTCAGCTCTGAGTTTTAGCTGATGTTTATGGGGAGAAAAAATAAAAATCTTTGCCAGGAGACATACAAGTGCCAACAGATACATGAAAAAATGCTCAATATCACTAAGTATCAGGGAAATGCAAATCAAAGCCACAATGAGATAGCATCTTATCCCAGTTAGAATGGCTACTAAAAAGATAAAAATAACAGATGCTGGTGAGGATGCTAAGAAAAGGGAACTCTTATATACCATTGATGGGAATGTAAAGTAGACTGACCATTATGGAAAACAGCATGGAGATATCTCCTAAAACCAAAATAACTATCATGTGATCCAGTGATTCCACTGCTGGGTATCTGTCCAAAGGAAAAGAAATTAGTATAATAAATAAACTTGCCTTATCAAATGCCTGCACTTGCAAGTTTATTGCTGCACTATACACAACAGCAAAGATACCTAATCAACCTAAGTGTCCATCAACGACAAAAAGATAAAGACAATGTGCCATACATACACAACGGATTACTATTCAGCCATAGAGATAGAATGAAATCTTGTCATTTCCAACAACATGGATGTAAACTGGAGGTCATTATGTTGAGTGACATAACCCAGGCATAGAAAGACAAATTTCGTATGGTCTCACTCATAAGTAAGTTTTAAAAAACTGATCACAGGAGATAGAATGACAGATATATCAGATGCTGTAAGGGTATAAGGGTGGGATGGAGAGATAAACAGAGGTTGGTGGTTGGATATAAATTTACATTAAGAAGAAGTTCTAATGTTCCATAGCAGATCAGGGTGACTATAGTTAGCAACAATATATTGTACATTTCAAATAGCTAGAAGACTTGATCATTATACATTATTTGCATGTATAAAAAATTCACTTATACTCCATAGATATGTAAAATATGTATCAATAAAAAACAAATAAAAACCAATGATGAATAAGGCAAATATTAATTCTTTATACTTGTAAAGATTTTACCTTGAGAGATGCAACACACCTATGTAAGGCAAAACTTTTAGCTTTCCTAAGCCTTGGTTTTTACTTCTTTAAAATAGAGATAATAATGCCTTTCTAAGAGACAGATAAAATGGTGGCGGGGAAAGTATACAAAAGACCAGATGATAGAAAGTCTTATTATTAAGGTCCAGGTATAATATATATATATATATATATATATATATATATGCTTATAAAATGATGTTAATAAAAAAGTAGTAAATTAAATCATGCCGATGATGTAATTTACAAGTGATTCAACAGCATATATTTATATGTGGACAAAGACTTGGAATGCATATAAACACACAAAAACAGGTAATTTATTAGAGGCAAAACTGTACATATTTTCCTTTTCTCATTTCTGTTACTGTTGGCATAATATTGTTTGCGCTGTGCATTTTAAATGACAATTTTGACAGCCTTGACAAAAGAATTATAAGAATTAATGATTGTGTTAAATGTTCTTTCCAATAAATGACATGTTTAAAGATAAGCAACTTATCTATTCACTAAAAGCAAACAACAATTTAGGATTATTTTATTTATGCACTGCAGATGTCCATTTAAACAACATTATAAGGTTTATGGTATCATAGGGAGATGTATTAAAAAGCCTTGTGGTTTGTTCTGGTTTTTTTCTTTGCTTATCTGTAAAAAGAGTAAAAAGATTATTGCTACAATCAGCTTGTTTTACTTAATATATAATTCCACATCTCCCCAGTAACACTCTCATTTTCTACAACAGCTATTTCAAGTCTTCATCAGGCTCCTCAAACTTCCAAATCCATTCCCTCCCACCTCTCTCTTACATCAACAGAAGTGGTTAGACTATCAGCACTTTTGTGTGTGTGCTGGTTCCCTGAACCCCAATTCCAAAAGGGCAAGGTGAAGAGAACCAAGAGATACACACCATGACTTGTTACAGGAGTGGAACCCTATTTCAGGAAACCCAAATCTTTATAATGGGCAGTGAAAAATGCCTGCCATTTGCTTCAGTGGGAGACACACACTATATCTTCCACAGCTATTCACTATTCAAACATTCTCAAAATGATAGTTTAGAACAAAAACAGTCAGTGCTTCTGCTTGTAAAACATGCAGAAATGTGAGACCTATGAAGAATTACCTTACTATATGTGGTCCCAATTATGTCATTTTTGGAAAGACAAAACCATGGGGATAAATAACAGGTCAGTGCCCACCAGGAGTCAAGAGTTTGCCTACAAATGGAGCAGTATAAGGGAATTTTGGAGGGTGATGAAAATTTTCTGTATCCTGATTTGGGTGTATCCTGATTTTGGTGGTAGATACACAAATCTATGCAAGTGTTAAAATCCACATAACTTTATGCTCCAAAAAATATAAATTTTATTGTAAATTAACTTTTAATTTAAAAATTGCATGTACAACAAAAGAAAAAATAGACAAACAGAACTTCATCAAAATTTAAATTTCTGTTCATCAACGGACATTATCATGAGAGTGAGATGATGTCTAAACTGGGCTTGCAAAAAAAAAAAAAAAAAGCCAGTCATATATAAGGTCAAGCTCTAGTATCTAAAATATATTTTATAAAAACTCCAACTCTACAACAGCAACAACAACAAACCACCCAATCAAAAACTAGATGAAGGACTTGAATAGGTATTTCTCCATAGATTTCTCCATACACTAATAGAAAACACATGAAAATATGCCCAACATCATTAGTCAGTAGGAAAATGGAAATTAAAACCACAAAGAGAGCCAGGCACGGTGGCTCACACCTGTAATCCCAGCACTTTGGGAGACAGGGGCAGGCAGATCACTTGAGGTCAGGAGTTGAAGACCAGCTTGGCTGACATGGTGAAACCCCATCTCTACTAAAAATACAAAAATGAGATGGGTGTGGTGGCATGTGCCTATAATCCCAGCTACTCGGGAGGCTGAGGCAGGAGGATCTCTTGAACCTGGGAGGCAGAGGTTGCAGTGAGCTGAGATCTCACCACTGCACTATAGCCTGGGCCATAGAGCAAGACTCTCTCTTAAAAATTAAAAATAAAAACAAACAACAAAAAAAAAAACAAGGAGGTACCACTTCATACTTACTGGAATAGTTGTTAAAATACTGCAACAGAGAATAACAAGTGTTGACAAAAATGTGGAGAAATTGCAACTATGGTACACTGCTGGTAGGGATGTAAAATACCGCATCTGCTATGGGAAAATGCTTGGCAGTTTCTCAAAAAGTTAAACATTCCTTTGCCCACTTTTTAATGGGGTTGCTTTTTTTTTCTTGTAAATTTAAGTTCCTTACAGGTGCTGGATATTAGACCTTTGTCAGATGCATAGTATGCAAATATTTTCTCATTCTGTATGTTGTCTGTTTACTCTGTTGATAGTTTATTTTGCTGTGCAGAAGCTCTTAAGTTTAATTATATCCTATTTATCAAGTTTTGCTTTTGTTGTGATTGCTTTTGGCATATTTGTCATGAAATTTTTCCCAGTTTCTATGTCCAGAATGGCATTGCCTAGGTTGTCTTCCAGGGTTTTTATAGTTTTGAGTCTTATATTACATCTTTAATCCATTGTGAGTTGATTTTTGTATATAGCGTAAGAAAGAGATCCAGTTTCACTCTTCTGCATATGGCTAACCAGTTATCCCAGCACCATTTATTGAATGGCACTTTCTCAAAGAGCTAAAAACATAACTACCATTAAACCCAGCAATCCCATTACTGTGTATATACCCAAAGGAACATAAATCATTCTATCATAAAGACACATGCATGTGAATATTTACTGCAGCACTATACACAATAGCAACAACATGGAATCAATCTAAATGCTCATAAATGGCTGACTGGATGAAGAACATGTGGTACATATACACCACAGAATACTATTGCAGCCATAAGAAGAATGAGATCATGTCTTCTGTGGGAATACGGATGTAGCTGGAGACCATTATCCTTAGCAAACTAATGTAAGAACAAAAACCAAATACAGCATGTTCTCACTTAGAAGTGGGAGCTAAATGATGAGAACACATGGACATAAACAGGGGAACAACAGACACTGGGGCCTACTTAAGGGTGGAGGGTGGACAGAGGGAGAGGATCGGAAAACGTAACTATTGAGTACTTGGCTTAGTACCCGGGTGACAAAGTAGTCTGTACAACAAACCCCTGTAACACAAGTTTGCCTACATAACCGCACATGTACCCCTGAATCTAAAATAGAAGTTTAAAAAAAAATCTGAAGTTCCAATGACAAAAAATAAATAAATAAAATGAGAATTACCATATAACCCAGCAATTCTGTTCTTAGGTATATATTGAAAAGAAGTGAAAACAGGGATTCAAACAAATACTTGCACACCAATGTTCACAGCAGCTCTATTCAACCATAGTCAAAAGGGAGAAACAACCAGAGTGTTCATAAAGAATGCATAAACCAACCGTAGCATATACAGAGAAGAGAGTATTATTCAACCATAGAAAGGAATGACGTTCT
Source organism: Cacajao melanocephalus (assembly GCA_963573385.1). Lineage (NCBI taxonomy): Eukaryota > Metazoa > Chordata > Mammalia > Primates > Pitheciidae > Cacajao > Cacajao melanocephalus. The sequence goes on along the minus strand of CAUYLG010017800.1, from coordinate 6,968 downwards.
GATACATGCTACAACATGGATCAGCCTTGAAAATATTACACTAGGTGAAATAAAGGAGACACAAAAGGATGAACATTGTATGATTCCACTTATATGAAATATTAAAGATAGGCAAATTCATGAAGACAGAAAGAAGATTAGAGGTTACCAGGGGCTGGAGGGAGGACAGGAATGGGGAATTATTGCTTAATAGGTACAGAATTTCTCATTGGGGTGATAAAAAAGTTCTGGAACTAGATAATTATGATGGTGAGAATACACTTAATATCACTAAATGCTACACTTAAAATGATAAAATGGTAATTTTATACTATGTCTCTTGTATTTCAATAGAAAATTTTAATGAAATACATAAAAATTTAAAGCCTCCTTAAACCCAGATTCCTCCCCAGTATAATTCTTGTTACTAGATTCTCCTCCTCCTTATAGATAACAATTCTTGAAATGGTTGTCTTCACTTACTCACAGCCTCCATGTCTGTTCTATCTCAGGACCCACCTTCAGTCTTCCCCGTCTCCCAGTTGTTCTCTTCACCTGCTCTTCATCAAGGACATCACTCAGGACCTTGCTGCCAAATCCTTCTCTGTTATGCTCACTGATTTCTGCCTTATTCCTAAAACACCCTGTAATACGGTTTGGCTGTGTCGTTCCCCTCCTCACTCCAACCCCCACAAATCTCAACTTGAATTATATCTACCAGAATTCCCACAGACTGTGGGAGGAAGCCAAGGGGAGGTAACTGATTAATGGGTGCCAGCCTTTCCTGTGCTATTCTCATGCTAGTGAGTAAGTATCACGAGATCTAATGGGTTTATCAGGGGCTTCCACTTTTGCTTCCTCATTTTCTCTTGCTGCTGCCATGTAAGAAGTGCCTTTCACCTCCCACTACGATTCTGAGGCTTCCCTAGCCATGTGGAACTCTAAGTCCAATTAAACCTCTTTTTCTTCCTAGTCTCGGGTATGCCTTTATCAGCAGCATGAAAACAGAATAATATAGTAAATTCGTGGATGCAACTTTGGAACTGGGTAAGAGACAGAGGTTGGAACAGTTAGGAGAACTAAGAAGAGGGTAAGAAAATGTGGGAAAGTTTGGAACCTCCTAGAGACGTTGACAAAAAACACCGATGGTGATATGAACAATAAGTTCCAGGCTCAGGTGGTTTCAGATGGAGATGAGGAACTTGTTGGGAACTGGAGCAAAGGTGACTCTTGTCATGTTTTAGCAAAGAGACTGGCAGCATTTTGTCCCTGACATAGAGATTTGTGGAACTTTGAACTTGAGAGAGATGATTTAGGGTATCCAGCAAAAGAAATTTCTAAGCAGTAAAGCATTCAAAATGTGACTTAGGTGCTGTTAAAATCATTCCATTTTAAAAGGGAAGCAGACCATAAAAGTTCAGAAAATTTGCAGCTCAATGATACAATAGAAAAGAAAAACCCATTTTTTGAGGAGAAATTCAAAATGGCTACAGAAATTTCCATAAGTAGCAAGGAGCCTAATGTTAATCCCCAAGACCATGGGGAAAATGTCTCCAGGCCATGTCAGAGACCTTCATGGCAGCCCTTCCATCACTGGCCCAGAGACCCAGGAGCAAACAGTAGTTTCACGGGCCAGGCCTAGGGTTCCCGAGCTATGTGGAGCCTAGGAACTTGGTGCCTTGTGTCCCAGTCACTCCAGCCGTGGCTGAAAGGGGCCAACATAAAGCTCAGGCTGTGGCTTCAGAGGGTGTAAGCCCCAAGACTTGGCAGCTTCCACATGGTATTGAGCCTGTGGGTGCAGAGAAGTCAAGAATTGAGGTTTGGGAATTTCTGCCTAGATTTCAGAAGATGTATAGAAACTCGTGGATTCCCAGGCAAAAGTTTGCTGCAGGGGCAGGGCCCTCACGGAGAACCTCTGCTAGGGCAGTGCAGAAGGAAAATATGGGGTTGAAGCCCCCACACAGAGTCCTTACTGGGGTACTGTCTAGTAGAGCTGTGAGAAGGCGGCCACAGTCTTCCAAACCCCAGAATGGTAGATCCACCGACAGCTTGCACCATGCATCTGGAAAAGCCACAGACACTCAATAGCAGCCCATGAAAGCAGTCAGGAAGCTGTATCCTGCAAAGCCACAGGGGCGGAGCTGCCCAAGATCATGGGAACCTACGTCTTGCATCAGTGTGACCTAGATGTGAGACCTGGAGTCAAAGGAGATAATGCTGGAGCTTTAAAATTTGACTGTCCTGCTAGATTTTGGTCTTGCATGGGCCCTATAACACCCTTTTTTGGGCCAGTTTCTCCCATTTGGAACAGCTGTATTTACCCAATACCTGCACCCGACTGTATCTAGGAAGTAACTAGCTTGCTTTTGATTTTACAGGCTCATAGGTGGAAGGGACTTGCCTTGTCTCAGAAGAGACTCTGGACTGTGGACTTTTAGGTTAATGCTGAAATGAGTTTAGACTTTGAGGGACTGTTGGGAAGACATGATTGGTTTTAAATGTGAGGGCATGAGATTTGGAGGGATCTGGAGTGGAATAATACGGTTTGGCTGTGTTGCCACCCAAATCTCAACTTTAATTGTATCTCCCAGAATTCCCATGTGTGTGGGAGGGACACAAGGGGACGTAATTGAATCCTGGGAGCCGGTCTTTCCTGTGCAATTCTTGCGATAGTGAATAAGTTTCATGAAATCTGACGGGTTTATCAGGGGCTTCCACTTTTGCTTCCTCCTCATCTTCTCTTGCTGCTGCCATGTAAGAAGTACCATTCACCTTCCACCATGATTCTGAGGCCTCCCAGCCATATGGAACTGTAAGTACAATTAAACCTCTTTTTCTTCCCAGTCTCAGGTATGCCTTTATCAGCTACGTGAAAACAGAGTAATACACCCTGTTCCCTTAGTTTCCTGAAGTGACACTCTCCGTTTCCTTCACCCTCTCTGACCCACGCCTCCTCAGTTTTGCTTTTTGGTTTGTTTGTTTTGCTTCTGTTTTGTTGGTGGTTTGGTTCGGTTAAGTTTGCTTGTGGGCCATTCACTCACTATTAATTCTTTAAATTTTTTCATCAGTTTCCAGTTTGGGGACCTCTTTTGATCCCATTCCATGGATTTTCACTTGGCTTATTCTTCCCCTCTCCCAAAACTTCAATTAATATAGATGCATTTCCCAAAACCTCTCCTTCTTTTCTTGTCCTTCTCTCATTGAATTGCTTAATTACTCACCCAAGTCATAATATCATCCTTTACCTTTACCTCCCCACCCAATGCAGTTATTACGTCTTCCATAAAGTCTTCCCCATACCAGAAATCCTGAAGTCCCAAACCTTTCTATCTGTTCTCATGGAGCGTGTTTACCCCTTCCATAGTTTTATAGTTTTTTTGCATAATTTTCTATTTCTGTGTTATTCTCCCATCCCCAAATGCAACTGATTTCAGACTCCTTAAGGACAAGATTTAATGTATCCATCAGTATATATCAGAGCTCAGCTCAGTTCTTGACATAACAGTAAGTAGTCAATAAATATATGAATAATAAATGTTTCTAGATTAAGAATTAATAACCATAAAAGCAAAAGATCTCTGCTAACTACATATTCAAACATGGTGATTTCAGTATATTAGCTAGCTTTCAATTAATCTACAAATAACAATTTATCATGTACAATGTTTTCTACCAAAAATAAAAAGGTAAAATGTAGGACAAATAGTGACTCATCACTGAAACCTAACCAATGTTTTCTAATATATTTCAGTAGATCCATTATCGTGTATTATATGATTATTCTGTTAAAGGTCCAAAGACCAGCCTTAGGTATTTATTCTTTAAAAACAATTATGGCAAAAAATAAATAAGCTCCAGTCCAAATTACTCTAAAATTTGTGTTTTTCTCCAATTTAACTTTTATTAATTGTGGTAAGATATATATGATATAAAATTTACCATCTTAACCATTTTAAAATGTACAGTTCAGTAATGTTAAGTATGTTCACAGTACTGCGCAAAAAAGTTTCTATCTTGAAAAACTGCAGTTCTATATCCATTAAACAACTCCCCACTTTCCCTCTCCCCAGCCCCTGCCAACTGCCATTCTACTTTCTGTTTCTCTAAATTTGGCTTCACTAGACACCTCATACAAGTGAAATCAGGGAGTACTTGTCTTTTGCAACTGGCTTCTTTAAACAGCATAATATCCTCAAGATTCATCAATAGTGTATCATGTATTCCTTCTTTTTTAAGGTTGAATAATATTCCATTGTGTGTGTGTGTGTGCATGTATATATCACAATTTGTTTAGCCATTAGTCCATCAATGGAACTTGGGTTGCTTCCACCTTTTGGCTACTGTATTAGGTTGTTCTAGCATTGCTATAAAGAAATATCTGAGGTTGGGTAATTTATAAAGAAAAGAAGTTCTGCAGGCTGTAAAAGCATGGTGCTGGCAACTGCCTGGCTTCTGGGGAGGCCTCAGAGAGCTTTCACTCATGGTGGAAGGTGAGGCAGGAGCAGGCATGCCACATGGTGAAAGCAGGAGCAAGACAGAGTGGGGAAGGTTGCCACACACTTGAAAAAAGAAAAAAAAAAAACAGATCCCATGAGTATTCATTATTGCAAGAACAGCATCAAACCATGAGGCCTCTGCTCCCATGTCCCAAACACCTCCCACCAGGACCCACCTCTAGCATTGAGGATTACATTTCAATATAAAGTTTGGGTGGGGGGACAAATATCCAAACTATATCAGCTACTATGAACAGTATCTCCAGTTTCTTTTAATAACAGAAAATTTTTAAATGATATCACAACCCTTAAAAAGAACTAAAAGTTTACAAAAAAGGAAAGTATTTTACCATGTGTATATTTATTGCATTTTTCTCTATATATTATTTTTAGATGAAATTTTATCTTTGTGACTAACACTTTCACTAACAGACATATGTTTAACACAATCCAAACATCAAGTCTGTTCTAAAAATGAATATTCATTCACTTTAATGACAAAGTAGCTCTTTTTAGCTACATTTAGAAGGAACTTACTTTGGGAAAAGACTTGTTTACTGATATCTGAGTTTTACTTGATTGACATATCACCAAATACTTTATCTCACGTATGAATATGTAAATGACTATTAGTATTTTGGAGATTTACCTGAGACTTACCACCTAAATTCATAGTCCAGAGACCCCCAAGATTGTAAACAAAGACAAGTAAAAGTGGATAAATCAAGAACACAATTCACAATTATGAAAACTTCTGCAATCTGTCTTTACTTGCTGCTCTCAGATGCATCATTGTCAGCATCTGACCCCGTTAGGTGGCTGATAAGAGAATTTTGAAGGCCAGCAGATTTTATTTTTAACCTCCCCATATGGTTGACCTTCTAATTTCAATGAGAGCATCATCTGCAGAGATGATCATCAAATGGCAACTCCAACCCTAAAATGTTTTGTGTAATTTGGTCTACTCAAAAGTGATGCTCAGTTAAAGAACAATATGTGTAGAGTGATCTCATTTTTACTTAAAAGTTTGTACATAAATACATGTTCAAAGGTCTGCAAGGCTACCGACAAAAATATCGAGAGTCATTTCCTGTCACTGGAGTTAAAAGCATTTTTTTTTCAAACTGATGAATGCAATTTGTAATATGACTTTTACCAGTAAGTTTTCAATCAGTTAAATTTTTAATGCAAAATACATATAGTAATTAGTATCTCAAATTGAAAACTGGGCTAAAACACAAAAGGAAAGCTAATTGCACTTCACAAAAACATACTAATGTATACTAATGTATTAATATTTCATATTTAATATTAGCAACATCACTAATCACCAGCACAATATATTTCTCAATATTAAAAGGGATAAAAATTATTTTTCTGAAATTTATAATCCATAATTTTATAACTTCATGAACCTTGAAGATAAAAATAGCAAAGATGATTTTCCATGTATAAGAACTTTACATACAAAAATGATATAAAACTACTCAGTCATTCAACAAGCATCTAACAGATGCCTAGTTGCCCCAAAGACAAATATATCTAAAAAGATATATCTAAAAAGAAAGGAGATGAGAAAGCCAATCTCAACATATCATGGACTTCGATCAGGTGACAAAGACAGATGGTAGGATATTATTATAGCATTTAAGTAGTTGACTGAGTGTGGAGGAGGAGGCTGAGGATGCAGAGTGGGGCAAGCAGCGAATTCTTCCCTTAGAAGTCAAGAAAGGCATCCCAGAAAGAAGTAAGTTAAATCTTAAGAATGACTAAAAATTCACTAGGGGTTGAGCCCAGTGATTGTATGGGGACCTGACAATTCTCTGGGCAAAGGGAATGACTTGGATAAAGGTACAGAGGCAAGCAAAAAATACTAAAAATAGTATACTTTGTAAGCTCTATTCCTTGGTCCTGAGAAAATAAAATGGATAGCTTTATTTATTTCTATGAGATGAGCTATCAATGGATACTATTATTCAAAAAAGCAAAACAGTGCAATTCTCTTGACACTTATGGTATCCTGCTTATCCAGAAAATATCTGTTTTAAACTAAGCTAGCTCTTCATTCATGCTCCTTTATAAACTCCCATTTATTTTCTACTTAAAAGTACATGCCACATACCAATTATAGGACCAAATGGCAATTTTAGATATTTATCAAAGACAGTTTATAAAAAGAATTATAACTAAGACAAAGAATGCTTCATCTCCTGGCAAAACCTGAATAAGAACAGCATTTAGTAGGGTTAAGGGGAATTCCCCATGCTCTAAGGAGAAGAATTTAAATCAAAATACACTTTTTTCAGCTGGGCATGGTGGCTCACACCTGTAATTCCAGCACTTTGGGAAGCTGAGGTGGGCGAATCACTTCAGGTCAGGAGTTCACGACCAGCCTGGCCAACATGGTGAAACCCTGTCTCTACTAAGAGAAACAAAAATTAGCTGGATGTGGTGGCACACACTGGTAATCCCAGCTATTCAAGAGTCTGAGGC
>CAUYLG010017798.1:0-86463 GCA_963573385.1 Cacajao melanocephalus | reverse complement strand
GGGGCACCGGCAAAACAGCCGCGCTGGCCAAAATAGTCGCGCTGGCGACCTGTGTGGCTCCTCCGCTGGGAATCTCCCAGTTTGTGGGCAACAGAAATTCGTCTGAAATTGCAGCATCCACTCGCTCTCTGCGCTTTCACTGGGAGCTACAATCCTGAGCTGTTGTTAATCGGCCATCTTGGATCTCTCTTTAAACTGTTTTGTAGAAAAGAGTTTATGTTTCAAAGAAAAGGAGTGCTGCCTTCATGTCAGCAGCGAATGATTTTTCTACAGTCACTTGGAAAATTAACATCAAAAGTTGTTATATTGTGATGTGTATATGTATGTGGGGAGGAGGGGTGGGCATGGGGTTATGTGTAAAATAGAGGACTAAGATAATTTCTTGATTCTGTTAACTGTTTTTGGTCCCATCTGTGGCATTCTAAGCACTGGAGTAGGGTTGATTGAGTACATAAAGAGCTGCCCTGATCTTTGAACAATAGACACAGTGACGCTATTTCCACTGTCTGCCTAGTATAAGTTTACTGAGTTAGCATTAGAAAGGGCAATCTATCTTGTTCCAATGTACATTAAGAAAGCAACAAGACTGGGCGGGGTGCAGTGGCTCACGCCTGTAATCCCAGCACTTTGGGAGGCCTAGGCAGGTGGACCACCTGAGGTCAAAAAGTTTGAGACCAGCCTGACCAACAATGGAGAGACCCTGTCTCTACGAAAAATACAAAATTAGCTGGGTGTGGTGATGCATGCCTGTAATCCAGCTACTGGGGATGCTGAGGCAGGAGAATCACTTGAACCCGGGAGGTGGAGGTTGCAATGAGCTGAGATCACACCATTGCACTCCAGCCTGGGCAGCAAGAGCGAAACTCTGTCTCAAAAAAAAAAAAAAAAGACAAAAAAGAGAGCAAGCAACAAGACTTAAAATATTTCTAAGACAATGTTTATTCTTTATTGCAGGGGTCCCCAACCCCCGAGCCATGGATCAATTATCAGTCCATGGCCTGTTAGGACTCAGGCTGCACGGCAGGAAGTAAGTGGAGGGTGAGCAACATAACCACTGAGCTCTGCCTCTTGTCAGATCAGCGGCTGCATTAGATCCTCATAGGAGTGCAAATCCTATTGTGAACTGCACATGCAAAGGATCTAGTTTGCATGCTCCTTACAAGAATCTAACTAATGCCTTGATGATCTGAGGTGGAACAGTTTCTCCTGAAATCATCCCCTCACCATCTGTAGAAAAATTGTCTTCTGTGAAACTGTTCCCTGGTGCCAAAAAGGTTGGGTACTGCTCCTTGTCTGCTAGGTACTGTAGTAGGAACTTGGGATAAAAAAAAAATATGGGTAGGATTTAGCTTCTGCCCTCAAGGAACTTACACTTCAATGATTAAAACAAGCATGTGAACAAACAGACTACAATATGATATGCTAAGTGAAAGAAAGGAATTTTGTGCAATTATAGAAACAGCATACAGTAAGAAGTTATTCTCTATATAGAAAGCCTCCAATAGGAGGTGATTTATTTATTTATTTATTTATTTGAGACAGAGTCTCACTCTGTTGCCCAGGCTGGAGTGCAGTGGTGCGATCTCAGCTCACTGCAAACTCCACCTCCCAGGTTCTAGTGATTCTCTTGCCTCAGTTCTTTACGACATACATGGAATTATATATCTATCCTTGTGGATTGTATACCATTTATATCTATGAAATCTATCTCTCTCTAATCCTGAAGCCATCACTCTAGGTTAGGCTTTGAACCTCTCTCACTTGAATTATCACAAAATATCTCCTACTGATCTTCCTACCCTGAGTTTAGCTCCCTTCTAATTCATTCTTTCGTCTGCAGCTAGAACATAAGATTTTTTTTTAAGTACATCTGTTTGTGTCATTTTTTTTTTTGGCTTAAAACCTGTTAAAGACTTCCTATTGTTCTGAAGATAAAGTTCAAACTCTCTAATATGGCTAATGTGAGTTGAATGATTGCATGGAATAATATAAATTGAATGCTTTTCCTTTCTCGCATCAAATTCTGTACTGCAGACATACTGGCACTGAGCTCTGTCTTAGCTCAGAAACTTTGCAGAGTGAAGTTTTTCCTCCTTCATGAAAAGGTTTATTCCCTTCTCTACATTCATGTGGCTAACTACTACTTCTTGCTCTCATCCCCTCTTCAAGACTGGGCTATATGCCTTGTTGAAGCACCTCCCCCAAACACACACATTACTTTGTAACCCCGTGAAGGTAACGGTAGTGCCTAGCTTGTTCTCCATTGTATCACTAGCACTGAATACAGTCCCTGGTACACAGCAGGGATTTAGCAAATGTTTACTGATCAACCGACTGTTGTTCACGTGTAATTATTAGGGTATATGATGCCTAGGAGGGCATGCTGTGTTGTTTAAGTTTAAATACTGATGTAGTTTGGCTCTAGGCCCTAGCCCAAATCTCATCTAGAATTGTCATCCCCACCTGTAGAGGGAGAAAGGTGATTGGATTATGGAAGTGGTTTCCCCTGTGCTGTTCTCATGATAGTGAATGAGTCTCACGAGATCTGATGGTTTTTAAAGTGGCAGTTTTTCCTATGCTTATTCTCACTTCTCTCCGGCTGTCTTGTAAAGAAGGTGCCTTGCTCCCCTTTTCCTTCTGCCCTGACTGTAAGTTTCCTGATGCCTCCCCAGCCATGCGGAACTGTGAGTCAATTAAACCTCGTTTCTTTATAAATTACCCAGTCTTAGGCCTTTCTTGATAGCAGTGTGAGGATGGACTAATACAAAAACCTAGTACTTAAGAACAAGCCCTAAATATACATAACTGTTTGTTTCCTTATGTGGACTGTGTAGGCTGCATGCATGTATCCCCAGGGCCTAATACTGGACTGAGCACATTGTAAATGCTTATAAAATGTTTGTGACACGAATGTTGTATATATTATGGCAGCACTATTTTTAAACACATTCTAGCTCAGTTCTGACAGAGAAAATAGTGGCAAGAATGACAGCTTATATAAAGGAAAAATTCAAATTATTTTGCTTTCTTTAATGTGGACAGCTCCTGATTATAGTAGAAATGGTTTTAGTACCTCATTTACCAAATAATCTCATTTTACCAAATGTTTCTTTTCAAGATATCCTGTTTTTTAGGGGACACACAATGTAAATGTGGTATTCACAGGGTAACACACACACACACACACACACACACAAACACACACAATTCTAAAGTTTTAGAAAGGTAGTATGGTATGGTAGTTAAGAGCCTGAGCCTAAGGGTCAGACAGACTTAGAATTACATGTTGCTTTTATCACTTATTAGATGTGGAAACTTAGTTAAATTATTGAATTTCCCAAGTCTCATTTTATTAAATTGTAAGATGGCAATAACAATAATACCAAAATTTTAAAAGGATCAAAGTGAGATAAATGCTATACATAGCTCTTGGTATGTTAAACACACAGTATTTCAGAAATTGCGCCTCCTATTATTATTTTCATTATTATTTAAAGATAGTACAGTTACCCTTCATGTAATTGAATTCCTGTTAAGCAAAGCTCATCCTTTGTTTTAATACCTCCCTGAAGCCATCTAGGCATCCATTCATTCACTTTGAAGTGCCTTAATATCAACTTGCAACATGCCTAAGATTTTAAGGAAGAAAATGTGAAGAAGTGGCCTACAATATTTCTAGTTAACAGAACTTCTGATGCAAAAACACAAAGATTATGCATTCTGGAAACAACTAAGGAAACCCTGTGGATATATCTGTAATGGAAACTTTAAAGTTATCAATATTGGAAACTTTGTGGTGTAGCTGTTTTAACATAAACCATAGACTAAGGCTTGTTTGAGATGGGGTAATCATGTAGCTATTTTATGAACACTACCTCAGAAGATGAATGCTAAGGAATGAGCAGTGGATGTATTGTGCATGAATGATGACAAAAAGCAACACAACATTCTGACTTTTCATTCTATTGAGAAAAGCGTGAAAAAAGCCAAAAGTCTCCAGATAAAATGTATTTGATATATGCATACATTCACACTAATGAAACAGTATACATGAAATATGTGCAATTTTTATATATCAATTATACATTAATATGATGGCTACTAAAAATGAATTTCCACCAAATTAAATTTTAAAAAAGTATTTTGGATTTTCTGATCAGCAAGAGAGTATAAAGAAACTGACTTCCCAAAAGGCATTCTTTAAGTTCTGAGTAATTAATCATTTAGAAGGAACATCTGTTGCATCTTGAAATGAACTACTGGGAGAAAAACATTCTCTGAAAAACAGAGAATTTGAACCTATGTCACAGAGAGTTTTACAAACAGTTTCCAAGACTACAATAAAAAAGAGAATTAGATTCAGCACTTATGGCTACTAAACCAACGTTCTATGGCATCACGCCAATGTTATTGTTTTTGTTCTATTATGAGTTCTGATCTTTAAAATTCCCCTGAAATAATCAATCAGAAATAAACTTTTAATGTTATCTTATTTGATTTCATGGTGCCTAAAAGTCTGTTCTTTAAACTTGGCATGCACATATATTTCTTTTTCTGAACTGTTGTTGCATTGAAAACTAGAAGACCAACTGCTTGAGATTGACTCTCATTGGTATTATTATGTGATAGAAAGGAGTAGGCTTGCAGTCAGCCTAATTTGAATCCTGTTTCTACCACTGACAAGCTGAGAGAATTTAGGTAATTTAGTTACTTCCATTCAATAGAATGGAGTTGCCTCATACATACACAGGGACTAATATCTACTTCTTAGAATTGTTGTACAGAATAAATGAGCATTTGATGTGCTCAATTACAAAGAAGTTCTAAATGTTTTCCCTTTTATCTTCACAAAACTCCAGCCAACTCTAATGAACTCTCCTGACAAATGCCCGCAAGTCAGGACAGAGACAGAAAGTGTTATGGGTAGAAATACATCTTGCAGTGGTCCACGTGGGTGCCTAGTGTCAAATTCTTTTTTCTGATGAATGGTATTTCAGAAGAGATCTAGTGTACTTGAATGATCAGGTTAGGGAAAAAAAGTTTATTAACCTTTCATTTGACATTTGGTTTGTCTGTAAATGACCAAATATTTAAAAATAATTAAGCCTGTTTATTTATTGACACTTCCACGATCCAGGCACTCTTTATACACACTATTTCGTTTAAAACTCAACACAACCAGACTTAGTATTTTTATCACCCCTAACTTATAGATGGAAGCCCTGAGATGAAGAGTCGGACTTTAAAATTAGTGCCAGAGTCAGGGCTTATATCCAGCCTGTTTGATTTGAAAACCAGGCACCTTTTACTTCATCACTTTGCTTCCTCAAATCATTCCTTTTTCACATTTATGAATGTTCAAGGCTACAGCATTGTTTAGCAATTCCTAGTCAGTATTATAATTCCACAGATTTTGTTTCCTTTGCTTTGTCCTATGTTCATTTTTGTGTAACACCTGCATATTGTCTTGTGTGGCTTTAAAAGTATGCATTAAATATCTACAGCTGTATATGTCAATCACATGTCAATACAATGGTTTACAAATTAAGTAAATAATTAGAAAATTTGATTGCAACTTTATGTCTAAGAAGCCCAACCTCATGTTTCTAAATTATATTCCTCTTCCTTCCCTTTCCTCTCTTTTCCTCCTTCCTTTTCTTTCCTCTCTCTTCCTCCTTTCTTCTCTCCTTCTTTTGGTCATTCCAATCCATTAAATGTTATATGTCTATATATACAAACATGTATGCATAGAAATGTAGCAAAGCACTCCAGCTGTGCATGCTTACAAGTGTTAAAGAGTACTGTGCCATGGAAAGACACTTTCCAAAAAATGCAGGTTTGTAGAACATGAGTAAATGATATATGGTTGGCTGGGTGCAGTGGTTCATGCCTGTAATTCCAACATTTTGGTAGGCCAGGGCAGGGGGACTGCTTGAGCCAAGGAGATGAGACCAGCCTGGGCAAAATAGTGAGACTCTGTCTCTGAAAAAAAAAAAAAAGCTGGGCATTGTGGTACCTGGCTGTAGTCTCAGCTACTCAGGAGACTGAGGTGGGAGGATTGCTTGAGCCTGGCAGTTCAAGGCTACAGTGAACCTTGATTGTACCACTGTACTCCAGCCTGGGCAACAGAGTGAAATGCTCTCAAATAAATAAATAAATAAATAAAAGAAAGATGGTTGAGTTCAGAGCTTGGCTGAGAAGGAAAAGTAGATAATTGCCTATATTATGGTGTAGGATATTGGAGAGCCCTCTAATTGCCTTCATGTTTGAAACATCTATAATAAAGTTGTTCTTTTTTGTACTAAGCTGTTGTTGAATTCTAAAGCACTTTTGTGAAATAAATCATTCCAAAAATAGACTTTGTAGTGCAAGGAGTAAAGCCTCATTCATTTAAAAAGCTCTGAAATCTGGAATAATTTTACAATATTTGTGGAGCCCCTGATATGCAGTAAACACTGAGTATTCAATGACAGAGCCAATCCCTGTCTTTATGGAGCTTACAGTCCAATTGAAACAAGTATTTTTTTATTTAGTCGGAGGGAGGAACAAGGGTGCAACTAGAGAGCTGTTGCATTAGTTTGTTTTCATACTGCTGATAAAGACATACCCAGGACTGTGCAATTTACAAAAGAAAGAGGTTTAATTGGACTTACCATTCCACGTGGCTGGGGAAGCCTCACAATCATGGTGGAAGGCAAGGAGGAGCAAGTCCCATCTTACATGGATGGTAGCAGGCAAAGAGAAAATGAGGAAGTTGCAAAAGCGGAAACCTCTATAAAACCATCAGATCTTGTGAAACTTATTCACTACCATGAGAACAATATGGGGGAAACTGCTTCCATGATTCAATTATCTCCCATCAGGTCCCTCCCACAACATGTGGGAATTATGGGAGTACAATTCAAGATGAGATTGGGGGAGGGGGGGACACAGAGCAAAACCATATCAGCTATCCTAAATGAATGTCCACAGTTGGGGTCCCTTTGTTGACATGGACAAAGGGAAGGAGCAGAGGTGAGGGACTCGGGGGAAGATAGCAAAATGATGCTAAGACAAACATGGACTCTTCCGTAGTTTTACCTGTTAGTAGCTCTGACTACGCGACACACATAGTGTAAAATACAGACATGCCTCTCTGAACCACAGTGGACTGGTTCAGTACTCTTCCATGTTCACTCCATGGTTGTGGCACCCCTCGGCCAGGCCAAGAGTCAAAAACCCTTCTAATTTCAGATGTATACCATCTAAAGGAAAGAAGTGGTGTCTAATAAGTTGATTGGAGGCTCTTTATTCCTTTTCCTTCTGCAGAAGCAGATATTTTTTTTTTATTATTGAGAAAAAATATATAATTTACCATCTTTATTATTTTTAAGTGTACTGTTCATTAGTAATAAATGCATATATACTCCCCCCCGTTCATCCACTCTTCTTCCTTTTCCCAGCCTCTTGTAACTGCCAATATACTCTCTATCTTCACGAGATCCACTTTTTATAGCTCCTACATATAAGTAAGAACATGCAAGATTTTATCCAGTTTTCTATATGGAAACATTTCACTAGCCATTGAACTAGAACCTTTAGGACTTATTCATGACATACCACATGGAAAGCTAAAAAATACTATGACTTAGATTTCTAGCAAAGGTACAAAGTGGGAGAGAATTGCAATGGAAAATGGAAAAGAAGGAAGGGTCAATGTAAGTACAAACTAATTGTAAGAAAGAGAAATGAAATGGATTCCAATGAAAATGGATTACCATGGATATATGTGCTCTAGTTCTGGGCTAAGATTTTTAGGAAAAAGAAAAATAACCTTTTTTCTGATAAATAATTAAGAAAACATATGTTAAAACTTGAAGAAATTAGGATATTATTTAAAGGGAATTTTCTCTTGCCTTTTCCATTAGACTGTCTGTGTAAAATGATTTACTAGGATCACTTGTCCCAAGGATTCTGATTCTTTGTTCATGTTTGATTAGAAATTTCTCACATTCACATAAATATCACCTGGGATCATTTAATGATATTAAGCAAAGCAAACAGTTACATTTGAGCTTCTTTATGCTGCTACTGATATCCTAAAAGTATATACTGAAGAATAAGGATATTACAAAAATACATACCTGAAAGTGTCCACTAAAGGTTAGTAACATGTGAGGGATGATGCTCTAGTCTGAAGCATCAACTTATCTTAACAATGATGGAGCTTATATATGTTGATAGAGTTAAAAAATCTTCAAATACTCTGACATAAATATAATAATTACCTGTTGCATATTTTCAAAAACACCTCAATTACCAATTTGATAGTGTTTCCTAATCCAAAACTTGAGATATGTGTTATGTGTTATATCAAATTATACATGGAAATTACACATGGAAACAACAATATAGTGAAACAAGCAAACAAACCACAACAAAATCCACCCACTTGCTGTTTACAAGAGACCCACCCAAGGGAAAGAAAACCAGAACCCAGAAGGCTGCCTATAAATAAGTTGGCAAAAAGTATACTTGGGAAAAATTAACACAATAAAGGAAAGTGTGGCAATATTAGTAGAGAAAAAAGTACATTTCTATAAGTTACTATAGTGCATCTTTTCAGGATGAAAGTATGAAATAAGACAGAGATAATGCATATTTTAGCAGGTAGATTTTATGTCAAAAAAAAGGATATGGCTGTATACATTTAAATGCAGAGCTATTAAATATGTAAGCCAAAAATATAAGAAATGGATAAAATCCTGGATAATTACACCCTCCCAAGACTAAACCAGGAAGAAGATGAATCCCTGAATATACCAATAACAAGGTCTGAAGTTGAGGTAGCAATTAATACCCTATCAACCAAAAAGAAAAAGTCCAGGTCCAGATGGGTTCACAGCTGAATTCTACCAGATGTACAAAGAGGAGCTGGTACCATTCCTTCTGAAACTATTCCAAACAATACAAAAAGAGGGAATCCTCTCTAACTCATTTTATAAGACCAACATCATCCTGATACCAAAACTTGGCAGAGACACAACTAAAAAAGAAAATTTCAGGCCAATATCCATGATGAGTAAGGATGCAAAAGTCTTCAATAAAATACTGGCAAACCAAATGCAACAACACATCAAAAAGCTTATCCATCATGATCAAGTTAGGCTTCATCCCAGGGATGCAAGGCTGGTTCAACATATGCAAATCTATAAATGTAATCCATCACATAAATAGAACCAAAGACAAAAATCACATGATCATCTCAATAGAGGCAGAGAAGGCCTCGACAAAATTCAACAGCCCTTTATGCTAAAAACTCTCAATAAACTAGGTATCAATGAAATGTATCTCAAAATAATAAAAGTTATTTATGACAAACTCACAGCCAATATCATACTGAATGGGCAAAAACTGGAAGCATTCCCTCTGAAAACTGGCATTAGACAAGGATGGCCTCTCTCACCATTCCTATTGAATATAGTATTGGAAGTTCTAGCCAGAGCAATCAGGCAAGAAAAAGAAATAATGGGTATTCAATTAGGAAAAGAGGAAGTCAAATTATCTATATTTGCAGATGACATTATTGTATATTTAGAAAACCCAATCATCTCAGCCCAAAATCTCCATAAGCTGATAAGCAACTTCAGCAAAGTCTCAGGATGCAAACTCAATGTGCAGAAATCACAAGCATTCCTGTACACCAATAACAGACTAACAGAGAACCAAATCATGAATGAACTCACATTCACAATAGCTATAAAGAATATAAAATACCTAGGAATACAACTAACAAAGGATGTGAAGGACCTCTTCAAGGAGAATCACAAACTACTGCTCAGGGAAATAAGAGAGGACACAAACAGATGGAAAAACATCCCATGCTCATGGTTAGGTGGAATCAATATTGTGAAAATGGCCATACTGCCCATTGTAATTTATAGACTCAAAACTATCCTCATCAAGCTACCACTGACTTTCTTCACAGAACTGGAAAAAACCACCTTAAGCTTTGTATGGACCCAAAAAGAGCCCACATAGCCAAGACAATCATAAGCAAAAAGAACAAAGCTAATGGTATCACTCTACCTGACTTCAAACTATACTATAAGGCTACAGTAATCAAAACAGCATGGTACTGGTACCAAAACAGATATATAGACCAATGAAACAGAACACAGACCTCTGAAGTAACACCACACATCTACAACCATCTGATCTTTGACAGGCCTGACAATAACAAGCAATGGGGGAAGGATTCCCTGTTAATAAATGGTGTTGGGGAAACTGGCTAGCTATGAACAGAAAGCTGAAACTGGACCCCTTCCTTACACCTTACACTAAAATTAACTCCAGATGGATCAATCATTTAAACATAAGACCTAACACCATAAAAACTCTAAAATAAAACATAGGCAATACCATTCAGGACATAGGCATAGGCAAAGACTTCAGGATTAAAACACCAAAAGCAATGGCAACAAAAGCCAAAATAGACAAATGGGACCTAATTAAACTCAAGATTTTCTGCACTGCAAAAGAAACAATCACTAGAGTGAACTGGTAACCAAAATAATGGGAAAAAATTTTTGCAAGCTACCCATCTGACAAAGGGCTAATATCCAGAATCTACAAAGAACTAAAACAGATTTACAAGAGAAAAACAAACAAACCCATTCAAAAGTAGGTGAAGGATATGAACAGACACTTTTCAAAAGAAGACATTTATGAGGCCAGCAAACATATAAAAAAATGCTCATCATCACTAGTCATTAGAGAAATGCAAATCAAAACCACATTGAGATACCATCTCATGCCAGTTAGAATGGCGATCATTAAAATATCTGGAGACAACAGATGCTAGGGAGGATGTGGAGAAATAGCAACACTTTTACACTGTTGGTGGGAGTGCGAATTACTTCAACCATTGTGGAAGACAGTGTGGCGATTCCTCAAGAATCTATAAATAGAAATTCCATTTGACCCAGCAATCCCATTACTGGGTATATACCCAAAGGATTATAAATCATTCTATTACAAAGACACATGCACACATATGTTCCCTGCAGCACTGTTTACAATAGCAAACACTTGGAACCAACCCAAATGCCCATCAATAATAGACTGGACAAAGAAAATGTGGCACATAAACACCAAGGAATACTATGCACTATGCGGCCATAAAAAAGGATGAGTTCAAGTCCTTTGTAGAGACATGGATAAATCTGGAAACTATCATTCTCAGCAAACTGACACAAGAACAGAAAATCAATCACCACATGTTTTCACTTATAGGCAGGTGATGAACAATGAGAACACATGGGCACAGGGAAGGGAACATCACACTGGTGTAGGTGGGGGGTAGGGGGCAGAGGAGGGGAGGGACAACAAGGTGAGGGGAGGTTGGGGAGGGATAACACCACAAGAAATGCCTGACGTAGGTGATGGTGGGTTGGAGACAACAAACCACCATGGCATGTGTGTACCTATGCAACAATCCTGCAGGATGTGCACATGTACCCCAGAGCTTAAAGTACAATTTAAAAAAAATTTGTTTCTCTTCTGAGCTGTTTATATCTTGTGTAAACGTTTCTGTTGGCTTGTCGATCTTTTCAACAATTTGTGAGAAACCTTTCTGTATTAAAGAAAATAGCCCATTGGGGAGAAAAAAAAGAAACACAAAAAGAATTGGACACAAGTATAATATTTTAGAAAATGTTAACAATTCTTTAAAAAATTGATAAATAATAAAATTGATATAGTGATTTAAATAGTATGAGTATCAAACTATAATAAACATACAAAGAAACTTCATATTGATGAATAGAGAATGTACAGTAGTTTTTCATATCAGTGCATATGGAAAAATCTCACTAAGGAAAAGAGACTGCATTAGAACACTAACTAAATGTAAATTGTTTCAAAAATGGATGTAATAAAGGATATGTTATTTGATAATAATGCAAATTTAAAACAAAAAATATATAATCACTTGGAAAATTAATCCTGAATAACTTGTAGATTGAAAAGGAAACTAAAAGTGAAGTTAAAATTTTGCATTATAAACAAACACAAATGAGAGCATGATTTGAGTGTAACCTTGATATCAAAACCAGATGAGAACAAGGCAGGAGCATATGCATATACACATTCAAAGACTGTTGGACCAGACTGGGCACGGTGGCTCACGCCTGTAATCCCAGCAGTTTGTGAGGCCAAGGAGGATTGATCACCTGAGGTCAGGAGTTCAAGACCAGCCTGGCCAACATGGTGAAACACCGCCTCTCCTAAAACTATAAAAATTAGCCAGGCGTGGTGGTGCACGCCTGTGGTCCCATTTACCCAGAAGGCTGAGGCAGGAGAATTGCTTGGACCTAGGAAGTGGAGGTTGCCAAGATCACGCCACTTCACTCCAACCTGGGTGACAGAGTGAGACTGTCTCGGAGAAAAAAAAAGAGACTGTTAGACTAATAACATAATTATATAACTCTGTATTTATTTGAAAATAATGAGGTTGCAAAAGTCAAATTAATAGGAAAAGAAATTCATTACCTAAATTTAAAGTCAACATACTAAATTGATATCATTTCCTATATATCAACAACAACAAATTTAAAAAGTCAATGGGAAAAAGAATCCCATTTACAGTAGCAATAAAAATTTACAAAGGTTTTAGAAAAAAACTAATAAGCTTCAAATTTTATCTGAAGAAACCATACTATTTTGCTGAAAGACAGAAAGGGAGAAAAGGATATCCCACCAGATTCCTGCATGGGGAGATTCAGTATTGTAAAAGTTCCTGAATGAATTCATAATTTGCTCCATTCTCAATTTAAATCACAGTAAGAGTTTTTGTGGAATATGATATTTGTATTCTAAATTTTATCTGTAGGAAAACATACAAAAAAAGTTAGTGAGAGAAAAATGGGAGAGAAATAGCACCATCAAATTTCATAGGCCATAAGCTAAGGTAATTTCATAGGCAAAGCTAAGGTCATTAAAATAAAGTAGTATTTGGGTAAGAAAAAAATAAAGAAAAAGAGATACAGAGATTGATTCCGAGTTGGGTAATCTAGAACCCATTTCTTAGTACACACACACATACACACACCCCACACAATTTTGTCACTTTTTGAAGAAATGTGAGAAATGTGTCATTAGGTGATTTTCCATTGTGCAAACATCATAGTGTACTTACACAAACCCAAATGGTGTATGTAGTCTCATACACACTTAGGCTATATAGTATAGCCTATTGTTCCTAGGCTGCAAACCTGTAAAGCATATTACTATAATGAACAATGTAGGCAATTGTAACACAATACTGTAGTTGTATATATGGTTAGTCTTTGACTGAAACGTCATTATGCAGTTCATGACTGTATATGTATATTTTTATTTCTGTCTATATATATTATGCACACGTGCATGTGTGCGCACACACACCCACACACACACACACACATGAGTTTTAAATATTAAGGTGGCAACTCAGATAAATTATCCCCAAATGACTGTGGAAGAGGAGTTTTCTGATTTTCTAAAGACTGATGTCAGAATATCTCACCTAGGAGGAGATGTGACTAAGAGTGTGAATAATGTATATGATAAATGGGCACTTCTAAAGATTGAAGAAATAACAAATTATGTTTATTAATTTATATATAAATTAGTTAATGTGTTACAACAATTGACTTCCTATTGGAAAAATTAAATCTCATTTCTCTCACCATATTCTAGATACATCAAAATCCAAAATAAAAAATAGCACCCGAGAAAAACCACAGGGGAATATTTTTGGAACTTCGATGTGGGCAAGGCCTTCCCAAGAAAGATAAAAAACAAGAAATTATAAAGGAAAAGGTTAATAGGTTTTTGAAGCTAAAGAATTAAACTTTTGTGCAATAAAAGGCATCATAAAAGCAAATTAAAAGACAAACTACCAAATAAGAGAAAATATGCTACACATATACAAGGGACATTTAAAATATACAAAAAACTTTCATAAAGTTGTAAGAAAATTCAAGCAATAAAAAAATGGGCAAAGGTCATGAAAAAAATACAGAAAAAAATACAAGTAGAGGAGAGGGAGAAATAAAGAAGCTGCAGTTTAAAATAATGTTACTTTTGGCTGGGTTCAGTGGCTCACACCTGTAACCCTGGCATTTTGGGAGGCCAGGCAGGTGGATCACTTGAGGTCAGGAGTTTGAAACCAGACTGGCCAACATGGTGAAACCTTGTCTCTATTAAAAATATTTTTAAAATTAGCCTGGTGTGATGGCAGCCACCTGTAATCCCATCTACTTAAGAGGCCACGGCAAGAGAACTGCTTGAACCCAGGAGGTGGAGGTTGCAGTGAGCTGAGATGGCACCACTGTACTCTAGCTTGGGCAACAGAGCGAGACTGCATGAATGAATGAATGAATGAATGAATAAATAAATAAATAAATAAATGTGACTTTGACTTTCCATTTAGGACATTTTTTTTTCTTTTTTTTTTTTTGAGACAGAGTCTCACTCTGTTGCCAGGCACCAGGCTGGAGTGCAGTGGCGCGATCGTGGCTCACTGCAACCTCTGCCTCCCAGGTCCAAGCAATTCTCCTGCCTCAGCCTCCCAAGTAGCTGGGACTATAGGTGCGCACCACCACACCCAGCTAAGGAAAATTTTAAAAGACTGATAATATCTAGCATGGGTGAAAGTACGGAGGAATGATTACTCTCATGTATTCTTGGTTGAGGGTGTGAATAGATGTAGTGTTTTTGGAAGTCAATATAGCAATAAAATTAAAAATGCACATGCCATTGGACTCAGCAGTTTCTTTTTTATGGCTTATATCCTGTAGGATTGCTGGAAGAAATGCAAGAAAAAAAAAACACAACAAACTTCATGATGATGCTTATTGAAGCATTGTTTATGATAGTAAAATGCTGGGATAACCCATCTGTCATTGACAGATGGATGTAAGTAAATCCTGGTACATCCACACAATGCAATAATATGCAGTTGACCAGTGTTTTTGAACCTGAGTGATATATGGATCTTCTCTAAGAGATTTTTAAAAATTATTTCCAGAGTTAGCAGAAGTGTAACTTTTGGCTCAACACTCCTGACCCTGATTCAATAATCTGTGAACTCAATACAACCATTTTTTTTTGGTCGTACTATACTGATGACAGAAATATTTTTGTACTTTTAGAAAGTTTCTCTTCCAAGTTGCACCGAATATAATAGTAACTGCATTTTTCTACATATGTAAACTACTCCTAGATAGTTCTTAGGCCATTACTGTTACTGATGTAGGAATGGGCTTCTGACTTTAATTGGCTCAATCAGGCTAATGTGAAAGTCATACTCCATCCTTGAACAGTGATTCCTTTCTTTCTCCTCCTCTGGATATTAGCAAGAAACCATGTTATTCCAGTGGCTTCTGGGTGCCGTCTTATGAGCCAGCCACTTCAGATAGCAGACAAGAAAGCAATCAGACAAGAAAAAGAAATAAAGAGCATCCAAATCAGTAAAGAGGGAGTAAAACTGTCACTGTTAGCCAATGATATGATCATATACCAAAAAGACCCTAAAGACTCATCCAAAAACTCCTAGATCTGACAAATGAATTCAGTAAAGTTTCAGGATTAAAAAATCAATATACACAAATCAGTAACACTGCTATACACCAACAGTGACCAAGCTGAGAATAAAATCAAGGACTCAACCTCTTTTATATTAGCTGCAAAAATAAAATATTTATAAATATACCTAGCCAAGGAGGTGAAAGACCTCTACGAGGAAAACTATAAAACACTGCTGAAAGAAATAATAGATGATAGAAACAAAAGGAAACATCCTATGCTCATGGATGGGTAGAATCAATATTGTAAAAATGATCATACTGCCAAAAGCAATCTACAAATTCAATGCAATTCCCATCAAAATACCATCAGCATTCTTCACAGAACTAGAAAAACAGTTCTAAAATTCACTTGAAACCAAAGAAGAGCCCCCAGAGCCAAGGCAAGACTAAGCAGAAAGAGCAATTCTGGAGGCATCACATTACCCAACTTCAAACCATACAATAAGGCTATAATCCCCAAACCAGCATGGTACTGGTATAAAATACCGGCACATAGACCAATGGAAGAGAATAGAGGACTCAGAAATAAATCCAAATAGTTACAGCCAACTAATCTTTGAAAAAGCAAACAAAATCATGAAGTGAAGAAAGGTCACCCTATTCAACAAATAGTGCTGGGATAATTGGCTAGCCACATGTAGAAGAATGAAACTAGATTCCCTTCTCTCATCATATACAAAAATCAACTCAGGATCATCAAAGACTTAAATCTAAGACCTGAAATAATGAACATACTAGAAGATAACATTGGAAAAACCCTTCTAGACATTGGCTTAGGCAAAAACTTCAGACGAAGAACCCAAAAGCAAATGCAACAAAAACAAAGATAAGTAGATGGGACTTAATTAAACTAAAAAAATTCTGCGGAGCAAAAGAAATAATTACCAGATTAAATAGACAAGCCACAGAGTGGGAGAAAATCTTCACAAACTATGCATTTGACAAAGGACTAATATCCAGAATCTACAAGAAACTCAAAGAAATCAGCAAGAAAAAAACAATCCCGTCAAAGGAGACTAAGGACATGAGTAGACAATTCTGAAAAGAAGATATACAAATGACAAACATATGAAAAAACACTCAACATCACTAAATGATCAGGGAAATGCAAATCAAAATCACAATGTGATACCACCTTATTCCTGCCAGAATGGCATCATTAAAAAATGAAAAAATAACAGAAGTTAACATGGATGTGGTGAAAAAAGAACACTTTTACACTGCTTTTGGGAATGTAAGCTAGTACAACCACTATGGAAGACAATGTGGAAATTCCTTAAAGAACTAAAAGTAGATCTACCATTTGATCTAGCAATACCACTACTGGGTATCTACCCAGAGGAAAAGAAGTCATTATATAAAAAAGACACTTGCACACTCATGTTTATAGCACCACAATTAGCAATTGCAAAAATACGGAATGGACCCAAATTCCCATCAATCAACAAGTGGATAAAGAAAATGTGTGTGTGTGTGTGTGTGTGTGTGTGTGTATTTATATACACCATGGAATACTATTCAGCCATAAAAATGAATGAGATAATGGTTTTCACTGGAACCTGGATGGGGTTGGAGACCATTAAGTAACTCAGGAATGGAAAACCAAACATTTTATGTTCTCACTTTTAAGTGGGAGCTAAACTCTGAGGACACAAAGGCATAAGCATGATACAATGGACTTTGGGGATGCTGAGGGGAGGGCAGCAGGGTGATGAGGAATAAAAGACCACACGTTAGGTACAGTGAACAGTGTACACTGCTCGAGTGATGCATGCACCAAAATCTCAGAAATCACCACTAAAGAGCTTATCCATGTAACCAAACACTACCTGTTCCCCAAAACGACTGAATTTTTTTTTTAAAGCAGTAGCTATGGAATCATTCAGAACTGTTCAAATGGTGCATGTGCTGGAGCTGTCCAGTCCTAAATTGAAAGAGCAGATGGGATGCATGTCTTCTATATTCTGCGCCATCTAAATTCTATACTTGGATTCCCAAGAACTATTGTCTTAGCTAAGTCAATGTTCCCTAGTGCACAACCACTGTATCCCAGAGGGGATGGTTCCAGAGAAGTTTCCAAATTCAGCTGCATGCAGTGTTAGAACCAGCCTTTCCACATACACTCTTAAGCTATGTCCTTAAGACTGGGTCAAAAGCCTACACAGCTACCCTTTTTGTCAAGGTAAATTTATTTCAGGTGACCTGTTTCTATTTCTTGCCAATGAAACCTGATATGAGCAATTTCAGAAAGCCCCATCAGGCCTTCTTCCTAAGTTTTTTCAGGCAACAGTGTTGAAGTTGTGTTCCTTTGACTTTCAGAAGTTCTCTGCGTTACCAAGTAATTCGTCTGAGATCATGAGCTGCTCAAGTTGCGGAAGGTTTTGGTTTCCTACACTGCAACAACCAAGAGGGCTACTCAAGTGAGTTTTGGCTTCATGAAAATAAAGGGCCTTAAAAATTTCCATACAAATACAAGTTCAAATTACACACATATGCATGTATATCAAATGCTGCTTTACATCTTAAGTACTACTACTACATAATTTTTAATAATCCCATAATATTCCATCTATAGAATTATAATTTACTTAATCTTCTAATGTTGAATTTTTAGATTATTTTATTTCTAATTGCTATCTATTGTAAATATTTCCTCACAATGAACACCAGAGGCATAAGTTTAAATGCTCCTAATAGTATCTTCAAAGAACTTTTTAATCTGAAAGACTGAACTCACGGAAATCCAGAACATTGCAAAGTAAATTTGGAGATTGGTTGGAATGTGTCACCAAGTCTAACAGGCAGATTGTGAGCTAGAAGCATACAGCTATTCCTTTTCGTTGCAAACAATACTCAAGTGATGGACCTTAAATCCTCTTACTTGGCTGTTATTTGCCCCTTGTATGTTGAATTCCATTTGCCTCTGAAATCTGCTTTCTGAGTCTTTAGTTCCTCCTCCATGCTTTCCCAAAGGTGACTCTGGACCAAGACCTTCCCCATTTCTGCCAGGTAGGCATGGGGCACTTCTGAGAGCCCAGTTCAATGCCTCTCTGCTTCTTTCTCAGCCTTTTAGAACTTCCAGTTTACACCAGCCCTGATTTCCGGAGAAGCACAAAGAGGTGAACACAAAGAAATTTTTAAATGTTCCTAGTAGGGTAGGAGTTCAGAGCAGGATCAAGAGCAGTGTTGAGGCCAGGGAGTTGACAATCCACTTTCACAGTGTAGAACCCACGCCTTTCCTAGGTATCTTCCAGCAGTGACAGTTTATTTCCTCTCTCTGACTCAGGCTGTTTCAGCACCTGCACCTGTGCTGCGCACTTCATTTATCTTTATCTTCTGTTTGCAAGCATACAGGCTCCTGTGTTTTACTGAGCTCAATTGGCTTCTGACCCTATTCCTCCTTCTAACCCTTGTCAGATCTCCTGAAGACCCAGGAGCCTCTTTTGCTTCTGGCTGTCTTAGTAATGAAGAGGCTGTGGTGTTGCTCAGTCATTTATTCAGTCATTCATATTCATAGAAAAGCATAAAGACAATTTTCTTAATTAGAGTACTCGATGCTGCGATGTGTCTCCCAATTTTCTGTGTGCAGTTTCCTCTGTGTAACAGCCACTCTGCATGAATTTGACACCTTTAATTGCTGGAGAAATTTCTCCAGGAGAGGTAATACAGAAAGAGGGAAATAAGCTTCCAGGGTTCCCTTTAAAGAATGTTTACTTGACTCTGGTCTTACTGGGTTCAGGAAGGCTAGCTGAGCTGCTGCTTTGTGATTGGCATGTACAAACCAAGATTAAGCCTCTGGTTTGCATTCTTCATTTGCTTATGAAAGTTCTGTTTATTTACCTGCAGGTGGAGATTTAGACCTTACTCTCTCCTGAGATCTGTGAAGGGAGGGAATAAATAGTTTGATGAGCTCTAAAACATGGAAAGAATAAATAATTTGATGATCTTTAAAACATGGAGAGAGAAAGGCTACAGCCTTTCACTACAAAATTGAATTTTGTGAATCCATCAATTAAGGGCTATGGAAAGTGGAGTGTGGACTCTGTGGCTTCCCTCCAAATGCACTACAAAAAAATGTCAGCAGGTCTAGGTTTGCTCAGTCCAGTCTAGAAAATTTTAAAATAACAGCTGGAAGGCAGAAATAAAGACCAATGAATACATTTGCTTTCAGGATCTTAACAGTTAAATCTCCCTGTTTGATTTCAAAATTCTACCTCAGCTTTATCAGATGTTAGTTGCTCACGCTAAGTAGATTATTTTTCTTTGACAGTCAAATATGTTTTGTTTCATTCTGGCTGTGCCCCTCACGCCATCTGAATGCTTGAGGCTGTTGCTGATTGAGAGACATTCTGAAACCATAAGTGATGATGTCTGAGTTGGTGTTGGTACTTCTCATTTGGGTAGGGTTGAACTCAGATTTGAAGTAAGCTAGGGATCCCTTGAGTTTTTCTTTCCTTTGACATTTACT
The DNA here is from genome assembly GCA_963573385.1 of Cacajao melanocephalus. Classification (NCBI taxonomy): domain Eukaryota; kingdom Metazoa; phylum Chordata; class Mammalia; order Primates; family Pitheciidae; genus Cacajao; species Cacajao melanocephalus. Next base: position 66,384 of record CAUYLG010017798.1, on the reverse strand, counting down.
CTTCTTCCAGGTCCCTGAAAGAAGAAAACTGGCACATTTACTTTGTTTCTCAAACAGCCTGTTTTCAATACAATTGTAATTTTCACCGAACTGATACTGCAATTCATTCTGCTGTTCTGGTGAACCAGTGCCTGTCACTATTTACCTTTATGAGTTGACTTATATTGGTGGGGAAGATGTGCTAGAGATGGAAGTTTTGTGATTAAGAGTCTGATAGCAGCGGTGGAGAAGGCAGAAGATCCAGCTAGGCTAGATTCAGTCTTCTAGCAAGAGAGCATTTGCAGGTGGAAACTGAGAGCTTATTTTCATAAGAATCATTCTTATACATAGTACAAAAGCAGTGGCATTAGACCAAGGTTATGACAAAAGACGAAATGACATAGGAAATAGAGGCTATTTTACATAGAGCAGGGAAATAAGTACAGTTCTTTAAGGCAACGGAAATTTTTGCAACTTTTAAGGTCAGAAGAGATGATTCCTTTGGCAAAGCTGCATTATCATGAGGGGAACCGGAAGCCATGGCATCAAGAAGTGCTATTCTTTTGTGTGCTTTGAGTCCAGGAGGAGGCTGAGGTTGAAGAACAAGATAAACCCTGAGCAATGTGATACCCACCCTGCAGGAAATAACTGAAGGGGAGGCTGAGGTTTTCTGTTTTAGGTAGGGCAGTTGACCACCCAGTGAAATTGCATGTTAACCCTAATATGATTTAGTTTGTATCCATAGGCTGGTGAAGACCATAGGAATATAAACTACATTTGCTTCTATTTCACACAGCACAGATACATATTTGGGACTTCAGATTTCAATTTACTTGAAAACAGAGGCATTACATTTTGCCTTAGGGCACTTTGCATTAACGCCAAATTATTGGCAGAGATCACTCTTTTTGCTGCATTTCCATTATTTCAGCACATTTGCATCTGATGACTTTTTCTAAAATCTGATGAGAAACTTTTCTGTTTGTTTTGTGTTGTTTCAGAAATGGAAGCTTACAGAATGTGAAATCTTCCTGGGATAATAAAAGCAAATGCAGAAATTGCTTCATGGCAGATGATAGTGTGTGGAATGAATTTGTTGTCTTTTTCTTAACAAGAGGGGTGAGAGTGGAAGATGAGGGGTGTCTGAAAGGCAACTTGTGAACTTGTGGGAGTTTTGATGAGACTTCTAGAAAGTGAACTTGTAGTGAGAACAGTAGGAAGAAAAAGTGTGCTGAGAGTAACCCTAAAAGCATTTTCAAAAAGCACTTAAGTCATTGTTTAGCAATTTAAATATTTAAATAATATCTGCTTATCTGTCTGGTTGAGTAGATCTATCTCTTTCTCTATCTATTCATCTGTCTATCCATTAATCCTCCTTAAATATATAAAGTCAATCTTTAATTGAATAAAGATCTTTACTTCAATCTGCAGTAACAGATATAGAGAAAGTATAGCTTTATGTTTATGTGGTTTTTAATGTTAAAAATTATGAATTTAACATCTGACATAGATTGATTTGTTTTTGGTCAAAGCAGTGGTAAATTGAATAAGCCTTTAGAATCTTCTGGGAAATGTTTTCTAATTAGTTAAATATTGCTTAATTAAAGTAAGAAGAATCTCTATTAATAAATCCACTTTGTCCCTCCTGATGTTTTAGTGCCATGTTTTAAATAATGCTCTGTGAAGAATCAGGAAGAGAATGAATAAAAAGAAAATAATGCAAGAGAAGAAGGTAGAGAAGAAGAAAGAGAAAGATGCTTTTGAAGCTGCCTTGAGGCAGTCATGGTAAATAAGCTTGTAGCTCCTGTGACATTTTGATGCAGCAGGTTGTCCCAGTGGTTTTGGAGGAGGCACTTTTGACTCAATCTAAGAAAAGAAAATTATCAAATGATTGGTAAATTTTATTACCCAGAAATGTTTGAAACAAATATTCCCACCCCCATCTTTAGGTTTTACCTCTTTGAGTTGTGTATTGAACACGAGCTGGGGAATGAGGTGGTTTGGAAGAGGAGAATAAAACTCAAGGCTGAAGAGAGGAAGAGAGGGCCATTAGACATCACTTCTATACAAAGCACATAAAACCAAGAGAGGAATGGTTACTAATTTTCCATTCTCGGAAGGCATAGTCAGTTCTTTTAAGCACAGACACTGTTTAGTACTGGAGAATTCCCTGGAATTATAAATGGTCTCCATCTCACTACTCATTTGTTGCCTTCAGTTGATTATGTGTTGGATGTTTTCCCTACTGGACTGAATTCTTTCTCTGGTTCCATAGATAGATGACCATCACCTCACTTTCTTCTTAGTGCCTGCTTCATGCAGGCGGCAGTTTTGATGCCAGGTCCCAAACCCTCTAGCTCTTCTGTTTGCCTATATCATATTAATTATAATCCATGGCAATATTAATTTTGATAAAAATCCCAAATAAATGCAACTGACATAAGAAATTAAAGAACAGCGTTTTATACTAATCATCTTCATTGCTACTTCTGATTGGCAAGTGAAAGGGCAATATGAGATATAGCCTAGGTGATCAATAAGTGATGGCAAACTCAGCAACTACCCAATTTGCCCAAGTTGTAGTTTGCCATTTGGCCATGGCAAACAGTGTTTTCACAACCTTCATATCTTGGCATTTAAAAAAATGTGTTCAATATTCCAAGCAAAGGAACAGATTCCTTCAATTGTCTCAGATCCTTCTGGTGGCCAATTGCATTCCTTTCCAAGAAAATGACTGACTGTGAATGAAATAATGGTACTCATATGAAATATTTAATTTAACATTTCCCCCAATAAAGCTAACCCAGAATATGCTATTTGGAAGACTTATCATTGATCTTTTCTAAATTTTATTTTTCTTCTCTTTATCTGTCTGTTGGGGTAATGTCTCAAAAATATTTTTGTACATGTCTATCAAACCATAACAAATAGGACTTAGAAGCTAAACAAGCAACTATTCTAATTTTTGGCATTATTGCCTATTTGTCATGTTTTTTTTCAGCTCAAGAGTTAGTTTTCCTTGAAAGTTAGAAGTTGTTACAACCATGTCACCTGTCATAATAGCCAAGGGCATGAGATATTTAACATTCAAGGTATGGAGTGTGGGGTAAAAGTTGAAACCCATTTAATTATCAACGATGGAGATTCTCTGAGGATAACTTGGCAAAGCCAGAGTCATTAGGAACTCTCATGAAATAAAATTAGAAACTGCTAATGAAATGGAGTCAATTGGTGTCCATTTTACATTAAAGGAGAATGACCAAAGTCATGAGTGGTAGGTGGATGATATATTTTAGTTGATGAGTAAATGTGTGTATGAAGTAAAGAAAGAAAGAAAGATGTTGACTCTGTGCTTCCTATGATTTATACTTCTGAAAATGTTGTGATTTGGTAGTGTGTCTGTGTGTGTGTGTGTGTGTGTGTGTGTATTTGGAGTTGAGACGGACTTTTCTGGCTTTTGTTGCTACATAAGAAAATATGAAACTAACTGACTCAAGTGATAGTCATTCAAAAAGATCCTTGCAATAAAAGCCCTGCTATACCTGAATTATGGTTTAAGAATTATGAACATTGTTAGTCATTTTGAAAAGAAAATTTAAATAATATTGCCATTTGGTTAATTTAAAAAAACTTTAGTGCAAAATAATTTGGGGTCTTATAGGAGAAACATTTAGATCAAACTACTTTTCTTTTGGACTTCTGTTACCAACATTTATTTATTTAGTAAACATATTCTTCTGGAATAATTTTAGGTTTACAGAAAAGTTGCAGATACTACTACCATTATTCTAAACCAGAAAAAAGTTAAGCAAAGTAGTATTATAATTATTATCATGCTTTATATTTTCAAAAAAAATTTCTTAGTTTGAACATAACACGTAGCCCAGCTAAATTTACTTTAACCTTCCTTCCCTCCTTTCCTCCCTCCCTCTCTCTCTTTCCTTCTTTCCTCTCTCCCTTCCTCTCTCCCTTCCTTCCTTCCTTCCTTCCTTCCTTCCTTCCTTCCTTCCTTCCTTCCTCCCTTCCCTCCCTCCCTCTCTCCCTCTCTCCCTCTCTCCCCCCTTTCTTTCTTTCTTTCTTTCTTTCTTTCTTTCTTTCTTTCTTTCTTTCTTTCTTTCTTTCCTTCCTTCCTTCCTTCCTTCCTTCCTTCCTTCCTTCCTTCTTTCCTTCTTTCTTTCTTTCTTTCTTTCTTTCTTCCTCTCTTTCTTTTCTTTCTTTCTTCTCATTCAGTTGCCCACACTAGAGTGCAGTGGTGCAATCATGGCTCACTACAACCTCAACCTCCTGGGATCGAGCTATTTTCTCATCTCAGCCTCTCCGGTAGCTGGGTCTACAGGCCTGTGCTACCATGCCTGGTAATTTTTTATTTTTATTTTTTTGTAGAGATGGGGGGTCTCACTGTGTTGCTTAGGTTGGCCTCAAACTTCTGAGCTAAAGTGATCCTCCAGCCTTTGCTTCCCAAAGTGCTGGGATTACAGGAGTGAGTCACTGCACTTGACCCTAAATTCTCTTTTTGAATGAACACTAGCTGACTTTAGAGCTATTCTACTCTTGATATTCTGTTGTAAACAAGGTAATTTTCCAGTTTTTAGCTCACTTCTCTATCCCTACACCATCTTATCCCTTCTCATTTCTTTCACTCAGGCATTTTTTGAATGTCTCCTTTTCTGTCTACTCCACCCCATACGTTCTCAGCCCTTTCATATTTTACTACAATTTAACATTCAGATTGTATTCCACTGCCTTCTGAAAGTCTTTTCTTGCTAGCTGCTATGATCTGAAGATTTTTGGCCCCTCATCACCACCAAATTCGTATGTTGAAATCGAATTATCAGTATGCCAGTATTAGGAGGTGGGGCCTTTGGGAGGTGATTAAATCTTGAGGATGAAGCTCTCATGAATAGGATTAGTGTCCTTATAAAATAGGAGCTCCTTATAAAAGGGAGCTCCTTTGGCTCTTCTGCCATGTGAAGACACAGCAGGAAAGCACCATCTATGAACCTAGGAAGCAGCCCTCACCAGACTCCAAAGGTACCAGTGCCTTGGTCTTGAACTTCCCAACCTCTAGAACTGTGAGACATACATTACTGTTGTTTATAAACTACCCTGCTCTGATATTTTGTTTTAGCAGGTAACAAAATAAGATACTAGCTTAGACTGAAGCAATTTATCTCTCTCTTCTGAAATTTCATGACCATTATTGCTTATGTTAATAATTGGGGAATTAATCAGGTACTTCCTTTTTTCTTCTCTTGGTATCTTAGACTGCTAGTTAAACCTTACACTGTTACCTAAATTTAAAATGTTTGTATTTAGTCTCTTTAGCCAGATTGTAAGATTCTTGAGGACAATTCTTATTTCCTCTTTTGTCTTATCGTAGCACCAAGGAAGGTGCCTTGTGCCCAGTATTTCTCAATGAGTATTTTTGGCTTCATATGGTTGAAATTCCTTTTATTGAGTCTGGTTAGTAATTGTTAGGAAATGTTGAGTGTAAACTACGGGCCTTGTATCTTATAACTACTTTTAAATGTAATTTAATTTAATTATCATAATTCATTCATGAATTAGATGCGTTTCTATCTCTATTTTACAGACGCAATTATTATATTCTAAGGGCAAAATACTTATAAATTACATGGGAGAATTTAAACAAAGTTGAGTTGAAATGACAAGATACTTTATGGTTCAGGAGTATAAAGAAACAACTATTTTTTCTGTGATTCATAAACTGTGCTATATTAAAAGTATTTTAACTGACATACATATGCAATGGTAGCTCTTCAGTATTTTAGAAGGCAATGTCTGATTGGAAATGAAAACACTTTCTTCTTTTGATAGTTTGACTCATGATACTTATGATTTTTGACTTTACTGTAGTATGAAAGCAATACAGATTCAGTAGAAACTATAATTTGGAATAAATTACATGAGATATTCCGCACTCTTTCATAAATAGATTATGTGTTAGATGATTTTGCTTAACTATAGGCTACTGTAAGTGTTCTGAGCATGTTTAATGCAGGCTAGGCGAAGCTACAATGTTCAGTAGTTTAGGTGTATTAAATATATTTTCAACCTACAATATTTTCAACTTACAATGGGTTTATTGGGACATAACCCCATTATAAGTTGAGAAGCACCTGTACAGAGAGAACTATTCTGTGTCACTTTCTGATTTTTCATTTTCAAAATGATATTTCTGATCCACCACTCATAGACATCTACTTAAAAACATTATCACATCGATGATACTCCAAAGTGAGCCTGAAACAAAGATTTGGGTGCAAATAGTACGTTTTGGGGGTTACTTCAGGAAACAGAAGTGAGGAAGTGGGACAAGGAAGGAGGAAAAGTCGATGAAGGGTATGTGTTTGAGTTGATTTCCAGTAGGAATAATAGGGGCTCAGTAATGCTGAGGACCTTTTGAAGAATTGTTTTGAAGATGGCTTAGAAATATTCCATTAGAAGATAAGAACCTGGAACATTTGTCTATTGGGTTTTACTCCCCACTTTCTGATGGGTGTCCCTAGGGGCATTAACTCCCTTGAAATCTTTGACTACCTGTGCTTATGCTGAGTGTTATAACACAGCTTGGAGGAACTCTGCCACTTCAGTTTGCTGAAGATGGGAGAACAGCAATGTATATGGAATGGTCTACCACAGCTGTGCTGAAATCATGGGACCAAAGAGGAGATGTGGCATGAGGCACCACAAGTGTCTACTATCACTGGTTTATTTTTATAGATTCATCTACATTATCTCCCCTTTTAGATATCAGTATAATAGGCAGTTATGCAGAGTGTATGGGATGGACACATTCAATTTATTATTAAAAGTAAATGTTTATTTGTCTATTACTTATAATTATTTTGAAAAACCACCAGTGGTACATGTGGGTGGCACTGAATTAAAATGAAGTCTTTTGGGCAAGTGGTTTAAGGTCCAGTCACACCAAAAATGAAATAATTTTGAAGAAAAAGAAATCTAAAGAGCCAAGTCTTTCTGTTTGATGCTTTATTGCTCACCATACAATATTGGAACAGACACACAGTTTTTCACAGTAAAGCACATAATACTGCACTTTATTAAGAAAGAGTGTTTGCCCCACAAGGACACAATGATTAATTCCCAAAATGATGAAATAAGTCAGCATACAACTTTCTAAAGCTGATAGAAGGAAGCCGAAACATTCCAAGGCATGTCATAAGCAGCATGCAAGTCAACGATGTTGTCACAGTAGCCTTAAGCAAATTACTACGTGTTTCTCAGTTTCATGTTTAATGTTGAAGTTTAGGTTCATGAAGGGCCTAGGTCCCTGAGCTAGCTCTGATCTCTATGTGTAGCATAACTGGATAAATCCAGAGTCATTTAGTACCCCTGAATAATATACACATATGTAAATATTTTTAAGTATATGATGATAATATAATATAGAAAAAAGATAAATATATACACATATATTTTTCACTTGGACAATTAGGACTATAAGAATACTTTTAGAATTATAACATAAGACATAGTATACTGTATTTTCTAGATAATAAGTGAAATTCACAAAGTTTAGAAAACAAACATAACAGATTTATATACATTTCTACTTTATATTCTTGTGTATGAGTGAACATTTTCTCACCAAATATAAGCACAGGTTGGTCCTTTACTTCCTTTATCTTTTTTTTTTCCTTTTTTGGACTAGCTGCCTTCCTTAATCAATCCTTGATGAATTGTATTTGCTCTAGATACATATTCTTCATATCAAGAGCCTTGCTTTAAGATTTATTTGTCTCCTTTCCTTTACTCATCTTATTTTTTCTCACATGGATCATATTTTCTTTAACTATCTAAATCAAATCTATCCTTGAAGGAAGTCCTACCTTCTTTACAAAGCCCTCCTTAATGACTCCAAGCCCCATGGACACCCCCTTTCCTTTGAAGAACTCAGCTGTGTGTAGTCTGAAATCACACAATTTGGCTTCCAATTATGTGTTCTTTTTTCTTCTGTCATGTTTCTATGTTAATACGTTGTCACTAAATTGTAATCTCCTTGAAAATAGAGAAAATGTTTTAGTCTTCCTTTTTCTCATTATCAAAGTGGATGATGGACATGAGAGTACCACTGAAATTGTCATGCATGTTACATACATAAGGATTGTTCTGATCATCATCTGGCACACTTCATGCAGTGCCTTTCAATGAGCCAGGAGAACTATTTAAAACATAAAACTAGCACAATGAGTTATCTGATTGTGAAGATATGTCTATAGGCAAATTGGGTATTATCAATACCCAATTTAGAATATATTTCTGAGCTTGGGATTGATTTACTCATTCATTTTACAAATATTTAGGGGCATCATCCAACAGATAATAAATAATTAACTAAAATGTAGTTTAGATAATTTGTGAAATACAAAGAAATAAACTTACCCTCAAGGATTTTTCCGTTTAGTTGCTTATTAAGAATTATGTGAGCTTGAAGGCTCTATCTGAGGGCCCTGAACTCAATGGTTTTCCAGGTATGCTCAGAAGACTATAGGCATCAAAATAATCTAATAAATGAGAATTTCTTAGGGCAAGACCAAAAGAAAGTGCATTTTAAGATAAGCTCCCAGGTAACTCTTATATATATGAAAGCAGAAATGTTTTATTATTCTTGGCTAGGGATTAAATATTTGGCCTCCTTACTAGGACATCTTGTGCCATTTCAGGAATATTATGTTCTCATTGACTTCTGAATTCAGACCTCTGGTTAGATGGAGCCTTATTCTGCTACCTTGTATTTATTTCTTTTTTTCTGAAAAGCCTCCATCTTTGTCAGTATCAGTCACACTATTTTTGAGGAAGTTCATACTCTCTCTTGTTTGGAAGTCAGAGAACAACCTAATGCACAAGAATTAAGTTCATTATTCTGTGAGGAATGAACTAACCACTTACAGGTTCTGCTTCAGGGCTCAGATACACTGAAGGAGCTGCAGCTGATTCCACTGTTTATCCTGCCTTTTTAACTTTTGTAATTTACAAAGTACTTTTATTTCCATTATTCCAGTTGAGAGTCTGTAGTATGGACTTAACCCAGATGGTTCTTCATTGAGGCAAGGCAGGCAAGCAGTGTGAATTCACTGTTTATTGGCCATTAAAACTGTCCTTTGTTACCTTGCTGGATCCAGATTTGAAAATTTGGGACAACGTACTGTCCTAGCTATACTACTGCATTTAGCTCTTTTATTTTTCCAGATGCCATTTCTAAAATATGAATTAATAACCTTATATTGGCTTTATCATAAATGTGCTTGGTGTAGAAGAATGTAAACAGGCCCGACGACATTGTAGACAAACATTCATGATCCCTTTTGTCAAAAGAGCTTACAATAGTTATCCCTTATACACAGTTTGGTTTGGTTTTCTGCAGTTTCAGTTACCTGCAGTCAACCTCTATGCAAAAATATTACATGTAAAGTTCCAGAAATAAACAATGTATAAGTTTTAAATTGAGAGGCATTCTGAGTGGCATGATAAAATCTTGTGCCCTGTGACGCAATCCTACCCAAAACATGAATCCTCTCTTTGTCCAGTGTATTTATGCTGTGCTCACTGCCTGCCTACTGCTAGTCATTTAGTAGCCATCTTGGTTATCACATCAAAAAAACATAGTACATATGGAGTTTGGTACTATCCACAGTTTCAGGCATCCACTAGGGGTCTTGGAATGGATTCCCCAGAGAATATGGAGGACTACTGTATTTGAATATTAGAAGCAGAATCGTGTAGATTTAGTTTATGTCAGCATTATCATCATTTGGTGCTAACCATGTCAGTAACAAAATCGTTCTCCAATGTGCAACCCCTGTAAATGAGGTTTGCTGCTGAGCGATGAGATTATACTAATAGGCTGAACATATCAGAAAAATATTACAGGGTCTTAGCTGACCTTAGTTTCCTGTGTAGTCAGTGAAGAATTAAGTTAACAGATACTTCTAATTATAGTCCATAAAGTAGAATGAGAATATGTAAAATTGATCATTATATTAAAAGTCATCTTATGATATTTCAAATGGACCATTAACAGATGCTTCTTTAAAATCATATTTCTGACATCTCAAATTTGTATTCTAAATATTGCCAAACAGTTACATCTTCAGGTGATATCATGTTGGACTTGTTTTTCTTGTAAGATTATGAGCTTCATAAGAATGAGAAGAGCCTTTTGTCTGCTGAAACAAATTTCTGCAGCAATTTTGCACATACTGAGTGTTCTTTGATTAGTTTCTGACAGAAACCTCTAAAATGCCAAACTTGTACTTTGTTCTGTGAGGGAAAGAGCCATATTAAACTTCTCAACTCTATACATGATCCCTCACATGTAAATGAGGACATAAATAGAACTCTATTTTAAGACATCAGTTTTTCCACGTTTAAAAGTGATTTCATGAAAATGAAGGTTTGCAAAACAACCACATATTTTTATACATAAATACGTTTGAAAGAACACTTGTACTTAAGATACTTCATGTCCAGGTTTAGTCTCAAATGAACTTAAATGAATCTTTCTACTATGAGGAAAGTGATGATTGTGGAGTGATGAGAGTTTGATGAAGAAGAGAGGAGAGAGAGAAAAATACTTATGACCACCGAGCTCTGTAAGATTTCTTTGTGTGTATTATTCTGAAAGCTTATGTTCACTCAATCAGATCTTGGTTTTGATGACTGTTTATTGTAGACAGCTATGGATGCATAGGAAATAAATTGCTGGGGATACTCATGTTTGCTGAGTGACTTAAAACATTTGAAAACATTTTTTCTTGACTCTGGAACTGACTAGTGTACAATAATTCACATCGAGTTTCCCTATTGCATACACAAACCCCTGTTTTAATTGCAATTGATAAGTAAAAATATTAAATATAATATTTATAGAATTCAAAGATTGATGGATTAACCACATAAAATCTTTTCCTTCAGAAAGTTGTTTTCTCTCTTTATCATGTTTAGAGATTTAACATAGTTTAAAATGATATAAACTCTTTTATTCTTTAAAAGCCAACCAAAACTATGTTGACTCAGCTTTTACTAAGACATATTGTTCTTATTATTCCAACATAGTCTTCTGAAAATGAAACATTTCAAATATCCATTAAGACTTAGTTACACTACACTAAGTTTTATGGCTGTGGCTTTTCCTTTGACATTGCTAGTTGTTTAGCCAAATCAGCAATTTATTTCTGTGTATTATCAAGGTTTATTGTTCTGTACATTGAATTTGTTTAAGAATGACAATAGAGTTTGGACTTGTCTTATTTTTCTTCAGCATTTAGAATATCTGCCTTGTTTGCTAAGGTCGAGAAATATACTCACAGCCCTTAAGTCCTGAGAGGGAATTTATGTTTGTTCCTTTTATTCATGATTGGTGCCCTTTCCCCAATTACCTCAAGTGTAAGATCTAACCAATGACACTCAGCAATTAATGAAATTGGAAGTAATAAAATAAAACAGGGAATTTTTATTAAGGAAGGCTCTTAATAACATTACTTCATTTCACCAGCAAATTTTAATCTAGCTCTTTGTTTCTCATTTGGTGGTATATTAAGTTTTGATTATTTATGGAAATATTTCATAATTGAGTAGCGTGATAAACAATATTTTAAAAAGTTATGTGTCTTCTGAGTAAATTCAAATATCTATTGGACATTACATAGGAACATTTAATTTTATAATGGCATTTGCTTTAGAGTTAAAACACTATGAACTGAGTTCTTATGAATTTCCCATGTGGTCTAAAACTAATAGATTATTGGCAAATAACTTTTTAAAAATTAAAGTAGAAGAAGTCAGTCCATACATTAAATTTTCAAAGATCAGAAGAGCATCTTTGTATTCTATGTATATCATGTTAAATTAATTGTATTTTTTAACACCTGATATAATCATTTTGCAAAATCCGTAAATTTTTATCAATTAGAAATTAGGTTACAGGAAAACTGGTCTTATCATCAGAGAAATCACAGCTGTAGTGAAATTGTGATGAAGATAATATTGATTGACTCTACCAGCATACCTGAGACATAGTAGAGCTCAATCATATTAGTTTCTTTCTGTAATGAAAAAAATCTCATATATTCCAATCCCTTTTTCTCCAATTTATGAACATATGGGTATGTGTTTATAAACACGCATGTGCTTGTGTGATTTGGGGTTAGTCACTCTGGTGCTGTGTTTATACAATGCCAAGATTAATATTTATACCAGAATGAAAAGTCAGTTAACATAGATTGCTTACTGTCATGCAGGTAGAATTTTAGGGTATTTCCTTCAAATATTGGCTTGCATTTGTTTACTACTATAGCAACAGGATAAAAATATCTTGCTGGAGTAGATGAAGACAATTTTCAAAAAAGCATATTCTAGAATGAGGTTCTGGGTAGTAGAGTCTCCATGAAACAGCATTTAAAAACAAGTTTTGAGAGTAGAATGGCATATTCTTCATTAAGAAGGTGGGTAGGCCTAATTATCATTAGCAACTAGGTTCTAGAAAAGTCCATTAAATAGGGATATAGGCTGGAGAGGGAAAATGCCAGGCTTTGGGGCATGTAAAGGTATGGGTACTTTTTGATCATCTAGTCATTAAAAATCAGTGACTACTGAACCATTACCAAGGGCAATTTACACCCTTGAAGCTTCTGGTTGGCCAAATCTCAGTAGGTAAGAGATTCAGGCAGGAAATGACAAATGTCCTGGACAGATTCATTCACAAGTCTCTAATAATCACTGCATTAGCAGATCTCAGTCATAAATATAAAAGTGAGAAACTGATAATATGATGAAAACAGTTTTAACTCTACTGAAAATAAAGCCAACAGAATTTTGCATTGCTTCGATTGAGAATCTGTAAATAAAATATCACTAATGTTTGAGAAAAAAACAAAAAAAGAACCTACAAACGACAAGCAGTTAGGAAGAAAAGACAATTGCAACCAAGGTAAAAATCCATAGACTACAGTTCTCAGTGGGAAGTCTTCATCTGGAATTGGAATACCAGGATTTTGGCTGATTTAGAGTAACAATGAAGCTTTTACAAATGTTTCAGACTTTTAAGCTAGATTTTCCTTGAAGGATTTGCTTGACATGGCTCAGTAATTTATAAACAAGAATGTTCAAAAAGATTTTCTTGCTTAAAAGCTTCAGAGAAGAAGGAAAACTTTATTATAAATACTTGCTTTTGTCTTGGCTATACATTTCAAAATTAATCATATGTTAGTTTGTATCTTCCCAGTTACTTAATCTGGGTTTTTACCTTGTTCCACCTATCATGTAGGAGGCTGGAAGAGTTGATAAGAGTTGGATTTATCTTAAAATCTACATTTCTCCTTAATTAATAATTTTGGATACTTTGAGGTTTATTTAACATTAAAGTTGAGTGATGGTTATCTGCCTTCTAAGATATAAAAATCGTCTCAGAATTTTATAAACATTACAACAATTTTTAAAATACAGTGAACATGTATGTCTAAAATCTTATTTTTACTCAATAAATGTTTTCTATAATATTTTTCCTTTTAATTTCAGATATTCACGATCTAGCACTGTACTATGTTAAAAGGAAATACTAAATGCAAACATTTAAAAATCTGCATGTTGTCAAATTATTGAATGTATAAATAACTTAGGAGGTTGAAAAGTGACATTTGATAAGGTTATTATGAATAATGTAAATTGCTATCTAGATTTTATTGAAACTCTATAAGCCCAGAAAATATAGTAAATAAGAATAAGTTAAATGAAAAGGGCTAAACTTTCAGTTTTTAATCATTTAGCTATTTCACAGATCTGCTTCATTTTTTGTGATACTAGTCTGAAAGAAGGAAAGTCTGAATCATCCTCCTTAAAGTGTCTAGGGCCAGGACTTGTTAGAGCATTGACAAAGACTGATACGCTATCACATACAACTTTGGCCATAGTCTCCCTTTTGTTGATTACTGCACAGATTCTCATTTTTTTTGTGGTCCGTTTTCCTCTAATTCATGAATCAACTTTGGCTAAAAGATACCTCAGAAGCCAAGCAGGTGTCATCAAAAGACACTTTTGTGGCAGACAGGTAAGTGTCAGTGACAGTGATGTTATCAAGCTCTGTGCTGAAATGGTCTGACTCCTTGATGACACTGTAGTTTAGGGCCACACTGTAGTTAGCAGGTTTCTCTATTGGCTTCTGCTTGCAGTTGCAGAGCTTTCTGAAGGCTGCACGGAATTTCTGGGACATGAGATTGTAAATCACTGGGTTGATGGCACTGTTGAGATAAATGCAAATTCTGCAAAAGAGCAAGAACCAATTTTCTTGGAAAGGAGTGGAGAGAAATGAGTTGACAACCACAAGAGTCCTGTAGGGCATCCATAGAAGAGCAAACAGAATTACAACCACTGCCAGCATCTTGGTAACCTAAGGAGAAATAGAGAGAAATGCTGTACAAACACAAATGAAAACAAAGCAAAACACCCTTTCTTCTATCACCCAAACCTTTAGTTCCCAAAATGCGGTCTGAGACAAGGATTTAGGTGCAGGTCATTTACTAGGGAGGTAATCCTAGGAAGCAGGATTAAGGTTTATTAATTAGAACAGAATGCAATAGACAAGGAAGAGCCAAAGTAGGGTGTGCTATTGAGATAGCTCCGCCTGTGGCCAACTATGACTGAAATAATGCAATTGAGAATTAGCCATCAGAAGGAAGAGAATGGATGCCAGTGTCCATTCATTAAAGAGTGTTGTTAAGGATTTTAACTCCTGTGTACTTCCAGAATTCTCTGGCCTGAAAACTCCTAGGGCCTTTAGAGAGGAACTTGAGGCCAAGAAGAGGAGAGGCAAATGTTACAGTGGAGGCCTGAAGTGGGATGTTTTCCGCTGCAGGAACCATCTACTGCAGCTATGGCTGAAATCAGAGTCTTATAAGAGGATGTTAGCACAGGGCACCAAAAGTGTCTGTGACAAGCATTAGGAGATTTAGGGTCAAATCCCTTCTTTACTTACCCTATGTGTGGCCTAAGAAATTATCTTAACCTATCTTACAGCTCATCTGTTAAATGGAGCCAACAATGCCCTCCTAAATCAAATGAGGTAACAGTGGATGAAAAGAATGATGCAAAAAAGTCAGTGTTTATTGAATGCCTGCTATATGCTAGAGACTATCCAAGGTGTTTGATATTTGTTATCATGTTTTAAAAGGTTAAAACCTCCTAAAATAGGTATTGTACCCGCTACTTTTTCAAATTAGAAAACAGGTACAGAGGCTGTTAAGTACTTTGCTGGAAGCTGTAGAGTCTCGGGCCAGGATTAGTGAGTGAGCTTGAATTCAAAGCTTTTGTACTCTTTCAGGTTAAAGGGAAGTGAAAGAGAGAGAAAGCAAATGCTGGAATTCTACCTAATGCTGAAGCCTCTCCTAAGTATAAGCAATGCACAGCAAGTTAGACAATAGGTAGGATAAGGTTAATATCCCACATTGCTCACTGCTTACTGAGCTTCATTCTGACTCGATGCATGTAGGATACTAACGCTCCCTATTTTACCACTGGGAGTAGAAAAGTTGTTCAGTGTGATTTCACTTTGGTTCATATAATACCAAGTAAGACATTCCAGATATTCTGACTTCTTTTAGAGTCAAGGAGGATCTACTTAGCAAAGAGGTTAACTGAAACATGATTTTTCCTAAGTAGACTTTAAAAAATATATAAGTAAGTATTTTAATAGGTCATAGGAAATCAAAGTGATAAATGTTCTAAGCTTTTGGAGGAGATGCAGTGATTATCATCTTCATTGTCATCATCAACCACATCCCTGCCTTTATTCTCTGTTTGGTACTCCAGACTCTCTGAAATCAGATCACTGCTTCACACTTGTCAGCATTCTCCCACTCCCTGTCAGGGGTAAAGCATCCTACATTGAAATACCTAGTTTAGTTTACAATTAGATCTCTAACATCACATTTTAGTCCTTTAAGATGGCACAGGTAATCTGAAAAGTGCTATATAAACGTTATCTTATTTAATGCTTATAGTAACTCCACAAGTAAGCTAGTATTCATTTCATTTTGCATATGAAGAAATTAAGGTTTAGATAATTTATATGATTTGTCTACATACACATATTTAGTAAGTGACAGAGCTGTGATTCAAACCTATGTACTTAAGACAAAAGTCATGCTCCTTCTTTTATACTTTGCCCTTTCTATGAAAGTTTCTTGCATTTTTGTTAACATTTCTACTGTATTATTTTCATTATGATCACCAAAACACTTAACTTCTTCAACGTACAAAGCAAACCACAATTACTGCTGCTAAATTTCAGAAGAAAGGTTGAATTTCATCTACTTTTATCTTTCCCTACAACTGTCAGGTGAAACATTGAATCCACATATAACATGATCAACCTGCCTCTTTTCACTGAATGTCAGGGAAGGGAGCAACCAGGATTGTGTTGGAGAAGAGCAACCTGTTCCAAGGTTAGCATCTCTCCTGTGCATTTCCACAGCGCCTCCAGGCATGCTTTGACATCATTCCCAAACATTTCATTGCAGTGACCTATACTTGTTTATCTCTCCAATAAATAGTAAACTTCTTCACAGTGTGGGCAAATTTATTCGTTTCTCTACTCTCAGGGATTTAGTGCACTATGTAACATAAAGTGGCCCTAAGAAAAACTTTAATAAATTCAGGCATGGAAGGAATTATTTAAAAATATGTAACTATGATCATTTACTGTGCCTTAATATTCTGCTATATTGTTATAGGATTTTATAAGAATATGTTATTTAATATTTTTAAAACTCTCTTAAATGGAGATTAGGTCAATTAGTAAAATGAGTCTTTAATACATTTCAATTTTTTGTTTAAAATGTATTTGTAAAATGTTAAGGAGATGTGAAAAGAAAAAAATTATAATGATGTTTCTAGGATTTACCCAGAAAAACTATACCTCCGGTGAGATGAAAGAGAGTACATTTAATCCTGCCCATACTTCTTTTTAGTTAATTTCAAATTTTTGATTTAGTTTAATCACTTTTTTAAATGTTCACAAGTTTTTACTTCAGCTATAGCTTGGATTTTAACAGCTCATACTCAGTATAAGAACAAACACCTAGAAAAGAAATGTCATGAAGATCGTCTTTTATACTCAGTTAATTTCACTATGGTTTTAAACATTTTATTTCTGCTATTATTCCTTATCCTGAAAATGTGATATAAATGTAGATTTGAAACACATCTTAAAAACCTCATTGTTTTAAAACATTGACTTTTTTGCCAGAGTAGCAGTTAGAGTGTACGGTGATGTGAAAGATGGCTTGTTTACACCAGCCTCTGCCCCAAGATTTAAACGTCCTTGAGAAATAGCATGACACAATCTTTGAGTGAAAATGATCTTACAATATACTTTTGGTTGGGAATGATTCTATCCATTCATTCTAAGTTATGTATTTGCATTCCTGCTGTGTATCAATCAATGTTCTCGCTCTTGATGATTTGACAGTGATCCGGAGAGACATGGCAATGCCTTCATGTACCTTAAATCTGATGAACAATTATAATACAATGTGACAGCTGCTCAGACAGAGGAATGTTTTTGTTCTAAGGGAACCCTTGATATAAACTTGGGGTTGAGAGGTTGTTAGCAAGGGCTTCCTTGTCCAAGTGACATCTAAGTCAAAATCCTAAGATAAAGAGAGATGAGAAGACTGTTCTTGCAGAGATTAAGTGTGTGTGACAATCTGGAAGCATAACAGTGGGCATATCATGGGGCTAGAAGTAATTTAGTATGCAAATTGCCAATTGCAGACCATGTAATGTAGTGGCACTATCTCTTTCTCTAGCAATCTTGTGGAAACCACTACAAAGCCATTAATTTTATATGATGAGGTGATGTCACACTCTGTGGAGCACCTGGCTTCCATTCCTTCTGCCTTCCCTACAGAAAGAGATACAGCTGCCAAAAGGGGTACAGGTATATTGAGTTCTGAAAATATCAGCTCTGTGGAGTCATTTTAGCCAACATAGAAGCAGGCAGCCGTTTTTGCAGAGTGTATTGAAGGCAAGCAAAGGAGATTGCAAAAATAAGTGGATTAAAATTTAGTATTTAGAGAGTGAGCTTACCAGGAGAGATAGTTGAGGAGAAGGGCAGATGAGAACAGGAGGGTCTAGGCTTGATGGCTTCTGTTCTTGGCAACCCTGGCTAAGCGTTACCTTCTTTGTGAGGATCAGCCAGAAATTTTGATATCAAACTCTGCTATATATCTTTTAGTCTTCGCTGTATTTAATATGTAAAATAAGCGGCATAAACCTCTTACAAAAGTTTGAGTTCAGTCCTTCTCAAAACACCCTTTGTCATCTTCATAATGCCTCTAGATAAAGATCCTATTCAGGTAGTCATCTTTTATAAGTGTGAATTGGACATGTTTCTGTCTTATTGCTAAAATTAATATTATAGTTCCTCAAGTGGGCTATATATGCAGTCCAACCCTGCGTATGTATGCTGCATGGAAGAAACAGGCTAATTGGGTTCTCTCTTCTAGCATGCTTACGAATCTTCTATTACTAACTACTATCACTGTAACTACTGCTATGACTCTTACTACAAGTTCTGAAACTATTAGCTAACATTAGTATATTGACTTTTTGTTTTTAGAAAATTATTAGATTTATAGAAGAATTGTAAACACAATGCAGAGAGTTGCTATATACCCCACACCAAAGTCCTTCCATTATTCACCTTTTGCATCATTATGGCAGATTAGTCACAATTAATGAATCTATGTCAATAATTTTTATATGGAGTTAGTTAGCTCCATGCTTGATTCAGATTTCCTTACCTTTTACCCAAAGTTTCTTTCCTGTTCCAGGCTCCCATCCAGAATACCATATTATCTTTAGTTGTCACAGCACCTTAGGTTCCTCTGGGCTGGAACAGTTTCTCTAACTTTCCTTGTTTTGATGATCTTGATAATTTTGAGGAATACATGAGGTATTGTATAGAATGCACTTTAATTTGAGGTTGGCTGATGTTTTTCTTATGGTGAGACTGGGGTTATGAATTTTTGAGAGGAAGGCCACAGGAGTGACATGCCATTCTCAACATATCGACCATTCTCTCTTGAACCCGCTCCAAACAGGCTTGCCAGAATGGGAGAAGATTTGAAGATAGCAACAGTAAACATATCTTTAGAGAATTTTACTGGAAGAGGACAATTAGGGAAACTGTTCTAGAATAGTGAATAATCCAGTGCGCAGTGTGGGGTTGTCCTCATCTCAAGCATATCCACAAATTTATATTTTAAATTTCTGCCTCTTCTTTATTTCTTAGTCACACATTTAACAGATCAACATAATGCATGAAAAAATGTGACCTTTCTCATCAATGCTCCAAATCCTGAGTGGAGTTCTGATAGCAGTTAATTGTTGAATTCTTTAAAGTTAACAAAGTTCTTTTATTGCAATTGAACCATTTTGTGCTTATATTTTTCTGAGATTTGTGGAACAAGTGTTATCATTACCATTTTATTGATGAGGAATTAAAAACAGCTCAGAGAAGCAGAGAAATAAAGCCATACAGCTTATACATATAAGAAGCAAAGCTAGCTACTGAACCAAGGTTTTCTGAGTCTAGCTCTTGTTTTCTTTCCAGATAATCACAAAAAGGTCAACATATATAGTAAGTTGAAGAATTTTAATCACTGTAAATATTGCTTATGAACTATTTGGAAGGCATAATATTGTTGCCAGAAATCACTGGTAACTATGGAATTGTGGGGTTTCTGCCCCAAATTGGAGTGCTACATTCAGAAAGCACTGATTAGGAAGACTAAAGTTTTTGTAACAAGGCAGATAGAACTCCTTCATACTAATCTATTTCCTGAGGAGAGAAAAAAAGAAAATTGAAAATGCAAAAGTAATCACATTTTTAAAATGAAAACTTTTATTTCTTGGGCCACAGCCCAGTTAACAGCATGTCATTTGTTAGGTTCTGGTTACATAGTATCTGGGGACATTTTGATTAATTATCAGATATTAACTTATTAGTTTACCCAGGAAGTCATAAGGATTTGAGTCATATCTCAATTCCCTAGGAGTTTTAGTCAAAATTTTTGTACTGATTCAGAAAAAATTCTGTATTTTGATTCTATATATGATTCAGAAAAAATTCTGTGCATGCTCATGTATCTTGCTAGTATCTGGATCCTCTTACTTTGGAGATAAAGGATATGGCTTTGTTCTTCTGTGTGTTATTGAATGACAATATGTAGTAGGTATAGAAGGAAGAGTTGAAATTTGCATGCAGCCTGGTGGTTTCACAGTCCTTTTCTGCCTCTGAAGACACTGGGCAGGTAATATGAGTTTTGTCTGAACCTAATCTAAATTCCAGGGCAATCTTAAGTTGTGAAAAAGCTCTGTTAGTACTAAAAACCAAAGCCATACATCAGACGGTGAAAACCTTATCATTAAACTTATATTTGAAGACTATTCATCTCTTTTATAATGAATGATCTTCAAGGGTATTACAAACAGATAACTTTAATTTGTGAATAGACTCTTTATCAATTTTGGATCTCACCTTGCATAATGCGAAAACCCCTTTTTGGCTTCATTCACAAAGTAAATCAACAACAAACCTTCATTTCATCTCTACTGTATGAAAGGTTGGGAGAAGTCTTTTGTACATATGCCTGGCACATAAGTACTCAGTGCACAGCTAAATTATTATTGAGTAAATACTTATTTTTCACAAATGTTAAAATATTATGGAGTTATGCATCAGTTTAGAATTTGTTAAATTAGCAAAAATACTCTAGTTCCTGTATTTCTTCCAGCTGGAATATTCTCATTTTCAGAAATGTACTTCTTTCTGGAAATATTTTCTTGTCAATGAATACAAAACATTTAGTCTTTATTATTCTAATGCCATTCTTTAGAGGGTGACAATATGTTCTGTGCTTGGACTCTGTCCACGTTCTCCAGTATTTCTGCATATTAACAAAGTGTCCTATAACTGGGACACCACCATGCCTGGCTAATTTTTGTATTTTAGTAGAGGCAGGTTTTCACCATGTTGGCCAGGCTGGTTTTGAACTCCTGACCTCAAGTGACCCACCCTCCCTTGGCCTCCAGAAAGTGCTGGGATTACAGGCGTGAGCCACTGCGCCTGGCTGACATTCATCTTTCAAGAGACAGTTATAATCAATGTGGGGTGCTTCATATCATGGAGTGAGATCATGGATGGGGCTTAAAAGTTGAAAGAGGGGGCCAAAACAAGGGCTTGACATCAACTTGTCAGTTAATGTATAATGAAAGTGAATGACAACTGAGTGGTGATTCATGGTGGAGAGACCATGGACTGATATATTCTGTGTTGTGTATTGCTTATGGATTTCTTGCCAAGAAGCCACCCAGGGGTGCTAATGCATACGTTCTTGACTTCACTTGCTAAGTACTGTACCTAAATGTTTCATTCAGAATAGCCTTTCCGGCAAGCATTATGGATTGTTTTCTGGGCTCTCTTCTGATTAAAAATGCTCAAGAAAATATTAGCAGGGATTCACAATAGAGAAACTTTTGTTTATAAACTTTTCCTTATCTGATAAGGAAAGAGAAGAAGGACTGAAGGAAAAGAAAACAGTGACACAGGATTTTTATTTTTGTTTTTGTTTTTTTTTTTTTTCCACAGACAAGTTATCACTGTCACCCAGGCTGGAGTACAGTGATGTAATCATAGCCCACCATAAACTTGAACTACTAGGCTCAAGCAATCCTCCCATCTTGGTCTCCCAAAGTGCTCGGATTACAGGTGAGAGTCACTGTGCCCAGCCAGGATTTTTAAAGTATAAGTTTATAAGTGTGGCACATCAGTGAAATGGGGAAACGAAGTGTTTCTTCACAATTCTAGAGTGTTCCGAGAAAGATAGGAAGACTTCTTTTTTGAGCAAGACATTTGAGGGGACAGTAAACTATACTTTGTATCTCAGGGGGGCTGCATGCACCAGCAGGGGCATGAGTTGACACTGTTATCAGGAGGATATCAGAGCACAGATGACAATAGGAGTTATAGGATGGCTTAAAGCTATGTAGAATATGACATGACCCTTCCTCTGTGACACCTTCAGTTCTCTAGGAAAGTAACTTAGCATCATCAAATGCAAATGTGAAGGTACTTCTTATGGAAAATCAACAGAGCTCTGTTTTTCACTCTGATGTGAGATGAACCCTCAAAGCCTTGTACTTTCTTTCAAGAGAAAGTTAGAGGCACACATACATGAAGAGTGGGAAAGTGATGGGATTTTGAGCTGTCCTGGTTAGTGGAAATGGGGCTCAGTGCTAAGTTGCACTAACATTTCTCAGTGTAAGAGAGGCTCCAAGTGATGGTGAGCCTTGCTTTCTGAGAATCAATGACAGTCTATGTGAGATGGGAACTATGCAGTGTTTTCAGAACATATTTTAATCTAGAATGGAAAAAACGAGATGAAAATTGAAGGTATTCTAATCTAAGTAATAGGAATTAGTAGATCAAAGGAAGAAAGATAATTAAAATATATGAAATACGTAGCATGCGCCAGGCAAAGCACTTGATATATTCTTCATAACAGCCCTACTTTTTATCTACATTTTACAGATGTCAGAAAATGTATATGCTGGTGATCAAAAGCTGCACTTTTGCTGTATTGGTATATCAAAGTGATACACTGGACTCCAACATCATCTTTTTCTCTTTACTATAATGACTTGAATTTTGGGAAAGAATATTTTTCCTGAAATTTGAAAAACCTAAAAGCAAAACTTCGGCTTAAGTTTGGAACTGATGGAGGTCATATGTGGGAGGGGAGCAGGGAGAATGAAAAACTAACTCTTGTTTCTACACAAGGGTTTATTATGCCTGTCACACCTAACAAAGATATTCCTGTTCACACTGTGATACTAAGTTCTTATGGAACATATTTTTAAATGTTTCTTATTTCAGGGTTCTTCTAAGAATGGAAAACAGCTGTGTGCTAGGTAAGATTTGAATCTAGATTTGAGGATTAGATGCAAAACTTTCTATAATACTAGCAACTGTTGTAGTGCTGAGGTTTCAGTATTGATTATGGAGTCTGGTAATCATGAATGATGAGAGGTTGGTCTTTCTCCTGTTGCCTGGATATTTTCTTGATCGCAGGAGGTGAATATTTAGAAACATGCTGAGAAAGAAAAACTCAACTGGCAGAATTTGGATTCAAATTATAATAACATCTAAATTTAGAAAACAAAATGTCATTTTGAATTCTTTTGTGAGCCATGCTAGAAAAATGCTACAGTTGATCTGCCATGGGCTGAGTTTGCTATTTATCCTCTTCTAAATATTCTCTCTTCTAGGTAAATTGCTGGTAAATAGCTAAGCCTGTGGAAAAGTCTGCCCTAATATAGCTTGCTTTAATTTTCTTAACTTTGCTCCCTAGGGTATGTTTACTTTTCCTGGTTATTTTTTTGTTTGGAACTAGTTTTTAGGAATTCTAATTGGGGACCTTGGCTAGCTCCGAGCTGCTAGCTGCAACACTTCTCTGAAGACACTGATCTTTCCCAAGGGAGATATTTCACAGCATCTTCTCTCCCTTGTGCTTCTCTGGGCTATACAGCCTGGTAAGGGTGACATTGTAAACAGAGACACAGATAAGTGATTCCTCAGCTGCTTACACAGTAGGGGATGGGAAATCAAAGAGGATATTTTAAAATGTAGAATTCAAATGATGGAGAAGGAGAGAGATGATGGTGATCCTTAAATAGAAGTAAAATTCTCAGAGCTGCCAGATTTTTAAGAGGGCACTTAGTTGTCTTGCTTCGAAAAATCTTGGACCAAGTCCCTCATCATAGAGCTAGGAGCACCTGGGAGGCATCAGACTCCTTCTCCACCTGTGTCTCTCCCAAGGGAGACAGCCGATACTATGCTCAGGCCTGGAATTACAGAGCTAATTTTCTAGCTATCCTAAAAGAACTCACAGCCAAAAGGTAGGCACATTTTCTTTCCTTCAGCAAACCATACATTCAACCTTTTCCACTAATTTTAGCTTTCTGATGAACTAAATATGATACTCAAAATCAGAAGCCTTGGTTTTAAATCTCAGTTTTACAAACCATTGCCACTAAAAGATTTTTTTAGCCTTGATATCTGCATTTAATGTGTGAAAATATATGCATGAGGATTCATTACAAGGAGAACATGAAAACACATTATAACATGTACTATACCTTTCTAATATAAGAGGCTGTTATACTCTTTATCTTGTCTTGAAATCTGCATCCTTGGTAAGAGGTGCCAGCTTTATCACTCTATGTTAACCTAACAGACTGAATGGAGTTTCTTTGTACTTACCTGCTTCTTCACTGCTTGACTAGAAAATAATTTGAGCCTACAAACCATGCTGGCCTTGGCTATGAGTTCTAAGCATTCAACACAGATTATTATTGCATCACTGTCTCTTTTGGATGATACAGTCAGGGTTGATTTTGTAGTATTAGCATAGTGATGAAGGGAACACACTATGGAAGACCTAGTTGGACTTTAAATTTAGTTCTGCCACTTGCTATCTGTGTGGCATTGGACAAGACATTTCACCCTTGTAAGCCTCAGAATATGTGTCTGTGAAGTACAAAGAGGTATGAAGAATAAATGAGGTAGTTTAGGTAATGCACCAGAGTAGGGTGTGGTTCTCAATAAAAGACAACTAATTTTCTGTAATTTAAGGGGGTGCGATTTACCATCACTGGGGAAGTGTGTAGGATTTAGCCAAATGACAGATGAAGACTTTCACAATAATATAATAATAATAATATCTTACTGAACACTTTATATTTTAAACATAGAACCAGAGACTTTATTGAATTGTTTAATTTTTATAGTATTTATGAGGCAGGCATTCTATTCTTTATATTATATAAATGAAGAGAAACAGATTCCTAGGTGTTAATAATTCCGGAGAGAGGTAGATATTAATCCTCCTTCAAGTTACTTTCCTTCATATCTCCCTGTTTATTTGTTTGTGCTAATAGTCTCAATCTGAAAGGATCCTGTTCCTTCATTGGCTTACTTATGCATTGTCTCTCATTCTTCCCCAGAATGATGCCTCCTTGAGGGTTGCCACTCCTCTACCTGCAAGGGGCAACATGAGGCTCTGGCACTTAGTAGGTGCAATAAACATTCAGAAAATGAATGAATAAATGAATGAAAAAAACCAGTTCATGAATGCTAGTCTAAGTCCTTCTGCCTCTGTGGAGTTCTATGTTGCCATTTTACATTTCCATTCCTAATCACAAATGTCCGTATTATATTGTGTCTGGTTTCTTTCCTGGTTAAGAGGCAGGATATGTATTGCATATTTTTGTCTCTAACTTCTAAAACAGGTTTGACATAAAAAATACTAGCATTGGCTGGGTGTGGTGGCTCATGCCTATAATCCCAGCACTTTGGGAGGCCGAGGCGGATGGATCACTAGGTCAAGAGATCGAGACCATCCTGGTCAACATGGTGAAACCCCGTCTCTCCTAAAAATACAAAAATTAGCTGGGCATCATGGTGCAGCCTGTAGTCTTAGCTAGTCAGGAGGCTGAGGTAGGAGAATTGCTTGAACCCAGAAGGTGGAGGTTGCGGTGAGCCGAGATCGTGCCATTGCACTCCAGCCTGTGTAATAAGAGCGAAACTCCATCTCAAAAAAGAAAAAAAACCACTTGCATTAAAAATTAGAATCAATGTGTAAAGATTCCTTCTCCGAAAATGACGTGATTGATAGATCGGGATGCAATTACAGTGAAGAAAATGTTTTCAGGAAAAGGTCAGTTATTCTGTAGAAATAAAGAATTATTGCCTATATTGTTATGAAGAACTTAGGAAAAATAAAGAGCTAAAGGAATGCTAACTCAATATGATTTATGCTAAGTTCACTTCCTATTACTGAATATTGATTGACACTATGTTAATATGTATCAATCTAAAATGGGATTTGCCTCCAAAAGATACAAAGCTCACTCTGACAGGTTTTCTTGCTCTGTCCTATCTGTCAGCTGTCACATTCAATCTTTTGTGGCTCCTCCTTCACTCATGAAGTTGTAGAAGGCTATTTCTCATGATGCCACTCTGCATCTATAGATTATAAATTGGTATCTTTAGGGTCTATTGAAATAAGCAGGTTCCAACATAATACAGAAAGCATTTTCTTTAGGAGATACAGAGTTAAAACGAAAGCAGTAGATGCACTAGCTGCTAGTTTAGGCTGCCTGAGATAAACTTCACCTTTCCTGCATTTGGCAATTTTGTGGAATGCAAACATATTTATTTAACGTGTATTTACTTATTGAGCAATTATCATACACCAGTACATGTACTAAGTGTATAATTATTTTCACAAATAAATTCTTAAGTAGGAATGGTTCAGGAGTCAGCAAGCTTTTACTGGAAAGGGCTAGATAGTAAATATTTTAGCCTTGTGGGCCATATGATCTCTGTCACACTATTCAACTCTTCCAATGTAGTGAGAAAGCAGACATGGTCAATAAATAAAGGAACAGGCATGGCTTTTTAAGATCTACTAAAAATTTAATTAGGAAAACAAGCAGTAGAACTGCTTTTGCCCCATGATCTCAGTTTGTCAGCAAGTGGAGTAGTTGAACACTTTTAATACAACAGACAAATGCATATAATCTGTTTCAAACTAATGTTCATATTTATGAATAATTGTTTTTCAAATTCTTCATCTATTATCAACATAGCCCATGAGTAATATAAACCATGTTATGCTGGCTCTTAGCTTGTGAACCAAAGTTTTAATTTAGAATTTTATTTCTTTTATAACAGAATCATAATTTGCATTCTCTACTAACACCTAAAACAATCATGGTAGCATTATACTTTTAACAATCTTGAGAGCTCTTTTCCAGAAGATACGTACTGCTGTGCATGGTTAAATCAAAAAGTAGTGAAGAAACCCATGCAGGAACCTCTTGGAGAAGATGCACGTACAAACTGATGGTAGTTGGTCCTCCAGACCCAAAGCAAGCCAGTCCCTTGGATTTTGTATCAGACTGTCTTAATTTACCAATATAAAAGACTCTGCTTTTTTATGGCAGTCCCTCTGGCTATACTGGCTCCAGCACTCACCAGTTGGTAGGCCTTGGGCCCATTACTGTTTGCGAATTTCAGTTTTTCTTTCAGTAAAATGGTGACATAAATTTTCATGTGTCTCGCAGAGTTGCTTTGTGGATAAATGTGATAAGTGCTTATTGCCAGTGCTGGGAACATAGCAAATTTGAGAAAAGTGAAAGCTATTTTTGAAACTAATAATAGAAAACACCCATTATTTACTACGCACCAGGTTCTAAGTATTTCACACACATTAGCTCATTTAATCTCCACAATAACACTGCAAAGAAGATACTATCATCTTTATTTTACAAATGAAGAAGCTCATACACCACTTACAAATGGTAAAGTGAGATTTGAACCAGGCAGAAGAATCTCTTGTCCAATCTGTCCCTATAAAGGTAACTGTTTCTTATTCCCCAGGTGAAAAAGACTGCATAGAGTTGGAGAGAGCTAAGACCTATTTGGATAAAGGAACACCTATCACAAACTTCTCTTAATTACTGACCTATAGAAAGGTCCTTATTCAACCACTGGAATGTTGCAGTTTTGAATTAGAATGTAGAATGCATTTTCTTTTAGAATAATATAATTAAATAGTATCACTAATGCTATATTTCCTGTACACAGAAACCAAATGACTTATGTAGGCTAGTCTGGTGTCTTAACATAGCATCAATGGAAAAAACTCAGGCTTTGGTGTATAAGTTTCAGGTATTGATGTATAAATGACATTCACTAGTGCCTGAATATAGAGTCAATACAACAACATACTCTGAAAATGGGCCATTTTTTAAATATCACTGACTGCTCTATTTAAAATTAGACACCTCTCATTTCAGCATTTCATTATTTCTCTCATTCACTTGATTTTTCTCCACAGTCTGACAGGTCGCAATGTGATATAATATGGGCATTTGTTTTTTATTCCCTGTTCCCCCTTAAAAAGAAAGCTCCATGCAACAGGGATGTTTGTCATATTTGTTCATTGCTGTGTTCCCAAGGCCTAAAAGAGTGCCTGGGATTCAGAAGTGCGTAAGTATTCAACATATTTTTGTGGAATGAATGAATGAATGAATTTAATTGTCACACATATATGATGATGTTCACTTTTTTCTGGCTGGATACAGCCTTTATCTCTGCACCTCATTTCTGAGATGCTCGTACCGTGGGCAAGTGTGTGAGGAATCAGAGAAAAGTGTTGCCATCAGAGACTTTGGATTAGATTCTAGGATTAGACTTTTTGCTCTTCATTTTTTGAATGGGTGACCATGAGCTGAATATCACTAAATCTTATACCCCTTATCTTTAAAAATTACAGGATAAATTATACTTATGCCATAGGTACAAATGAGATGATGTGTGAAAATCCCTTAGCACCACCATGCCTGGCACATACTGATAGCTCAATAATATTACCTATTACAAAAGTTAATTAATGATGGACACATATGCAAATGGGACAGATTATTTTCTGGATTATGATGTTAGAAGGATAATCAGGCAAATATATTTAATCTGTTGCATTAAATATATTTATCCAAGAGATGGGGTATCTCTAGTTGCTTAGGCTTCTCTTGAACTCCTGGGCTCAAGTGATCCTCCCATCTCAGCTTTCCAAGTAGCCGGGATTACAGGCATGAGCCCTGGTACCCAATTACCAAATGAAATATTAACTGAAGAATTTAAGCTAGAATATTGAAACAGTGATTCTTGAACTGGAATGGGGAGGTTTTGAGGAGGATTACAGAAATCACTTAGGGGAATTTTCAAAACTCTACATGCTCTCTGGAGAGTCTGCAATGTTGCCTCATCTTGAGAATTTGTCTTGGGATATACCTCTACTACTGATGGGAAAATGTCCTGTTCTGCAGGGGTTTGGGGTGAAATAAATGTTGGCAACAACAAATTTGCAATATATAAATTTGCAATGTATTATATTAAGGTATAATATATTCAAATCTTCATAATGACTGTAAACATGACAATAAATACAAAATATTGGCTAGTTAGTATACAAGGAAATCACTACTCATTCCAAAGGCTTTTGTGCATAGCATATCCCCTTGCAGTACTGCATAACAGTTTACCAAGATGTTTTACTTCTGAATGCAGACATTTCTATTTCTCTTTGGGGAAAATGGTTTTGTGAATTATGTCCTTGCTAATCATCGTTTTTCGAGTTATCTTTATGGTACATTTTTGGTGCTTTTGAAAGAATAGTTTATATTCCTCAGTGTTCCTAAGCAGCTTGACTCTCTAGCATTGATTTTTGGAATTGTGTTAGGTCACTTTAGCTGAAGAAGAAAGACGATCTTACTGAATAAGTAGAATTCTGATTATAATAACTTTACATTGTAACTCTTTAAAGATAGTGGGCAACCTGGCAGTGGGCTTACATTTAGGAATAAATTTGCAAAAAATTATTCTACCTTTCTTAAAGGCTACCAAGACCTTTCAAATGAGTACTGAAAATTATTTGAGATGATAATTCATTTCATCACAGCCCAGAAGTTTCTGCTTTTTGACTAACAAGGCATATAAGAACATGAATTTTCTTTCTTTTGCTGCCTCAGTGTTCATGGTTTTTTTTTTTAAAAAATCAAGATTGCTTTCTCTGCTTGTGGTATATGCATGGGCATTGGTCTGATTTAAAACATGTTAATGATAGGAACAATGAGCCTGGTGTGATTTAATAACCTTTCCCGATTGATTATCCTGAGGAAATGGATGGAGTCGAGGAGAAGCCAGCAACAGAAACTGTTATTCATTAGCTTAAGAGTCATGGTCAGTAACAGCAATTTTCCACCTGTCTCGGTTTGGGGTCTACATTGGATTTTGAGGGGTTGACACAGACTTCTCGAGTTGGGAGAGCTCCCCTAAGGAAGAACCAAACACTTTGCATGATGCTGAAGTGTGAAGAGTGGTACATTGATAGAGAAAGCCTTTCTAGCTTTTGCCTTTAGTGCTCTTGATGGTGTCAGTGAGGCACAAAAACCCAGTATGCTTTCACATGAACAGGAAGAGTCAAGCACCCTTGATCGATCCTGTATATTAAGAGCATTGTACCTCACACTATCACATTCCTTTGATGTTAAGGCAGTACCAAAATAAAGTCAAGAACTGTGGGCAAATGGAGTGTGTTGCTTCTGTCACAAGGCTAATTGAATTGCTTCTAAGTGTGTTTCTAGAATTCTTTAAAGATAAAGTGGAAACAGCCACAATATTTGAGGGGAAAAAAAAATGGACTGTGAACATCAGACATATCACGAGGGAATGCTGATAAGGGAAAGACCTGGTTCAAGATTGTGAGGAGAGAGTTATTACTCATAAATTGGTCTTGTTCACATGTCTTTGAGTAAGGGCTGTATTGAGGCACTTGGCTTCTATTGATTTAAAATTAGGACTTCAGACAGAACTTTTTGGCAAATGATGAAATCCCTGCCCTGTGTTATCATCCAATATGATCCAGTCTGGCCTTTAATTATAAGATCCTTGCCTCAGTGAAGGGGAATAGAGTGCTAAATGTGAAATCATACCTATTGTGGGTGTGTCACTGGCAGCAGCAGCAAAGGAAACAACCTTGAAGACCATGCCAGCTAGCTACTGGCTAATAAAATGCCTTGTCTAAATATAGTTTATTGGGAATGAGTCCCAGAACAGACCCACTGGAAAGTGTTTAGATGTCACAGAGAAATTCAAATCAGCTGTAATTTACTACCACACCACTTTCATTTTTTAAAGAAATATGAATGGAACTTAATCTGTTATCAGTCTACCCATCTGTATTTCTCCTATTTCCCACAATGAATAGCCATGCCTTTTCTCCTTGCCATTACCCTCATTCTCAATCAATGACTTTCCATTCTACCGCACTGAAAAAACAGAGACCAACTTGATAAACTTACAACTTTCTTCCTCGTTACTTAAAATTAATCTGCAACCACGATCATCCTTATCTCTTTTCTTTGCATCTCATTCATTTCTTCTTTAATTCATTCATTTATCTATCTGTTTATTTTACAATTATTTATTGGATACATCAATGTACCAGATACTGTGCTAGGTGCTGCAGATGGATCAGTGAATTAGACACAATCCTTTCTGACAAGAAAAAGAAAGATGAGCCCTATCCTATTCCTTCTTACCTCCTAAGGAATCATCCTCCATCAATATCAAGTCTTGCTTGTGCATCTACAGATAATTCCTTCCACTCACTCTACTAGCTCTTTTTCATCAAAATTTAAACAGATGTAGATTTCTTCTATCTTAAGAAGTAAAGCAAAATAAAGCAAACAAATATACCTTGCCTTGTTTCTCCATGTTATTACTGTTCTGTCTCATAATCAAGCTTGTTAAATCATTCACCGACACCATGCAATCTAACTTATTTTCCCAACATCTTATGGAAACTGCATTCACAAACTGGGTGCTTTTCAGTCCTTATATTTACATTTATCATTGACCACTATTGAAATAGTCTCCTTTTTTGATTTCTGTAACTCTTTCTCCTTGTTTCCCTCCTCCCTCTCAGAATATTCCTTTTCTGTTTATTTCAAAGTCTCTTCATCTCATTCTCCTTAGAATTCTAGCTACTCAGGGGTTCTTCTCTATTTTATAAAATTTCCTCTAGTGATTACATCAACTCTGGTGTCTTCAACAAACCATCTGTATATGAATTACTCCCAAAGCTATATCTCCAGTCTATATGTTTCTTCTGAGCCTTAAATCTGTATTTCTATTTGTACCCTGGTATTCTATAGCCACTTCAAGAGCAACATGGACAGAACTAAACCTGACATGCTTACCCTACTGAAACATGTTTCTTCTCCACTGTTGTCCACATTTACACTATTCAATTAATGATAACAGTAGCTGACATTTGTTATTTACATGTCCAGGCACTGTGAGAAGTACTTTATATGAACTTTTGCACTCAATCCTAATAAATCCCTTGTGAGATAGGTACTGTTATTATCATTCTTTTTATAGATATACAAATTGAGGCTCAAGGTTGCAAGTTAACTTGTTCACATCACATGGTCTGCAGCCAACCCTGGCTCTGACTCCAAGGGGTAAAATTGGAATTCAGGCTCTTAACAGTCACACCACTTTCTCTCTCAATGGTTCAAGTAAAGTCACTTTGACTCCTTTCTTTCCATTTTTTACACGTATACTCACATCAAATCTATTGATTCTATTCCAAATGTATCATATTTTCCCTAGCCTCAATGCTATTTACCTTATCATGTTAGGCCTTTGCAGATTGATTCATATCTTACCCACATTGTTGCAGTCCTCTCCTAACTAATGGCCTTGACTTTGGTCCAATTATTTGGCCACACAGAAGACAGAGTGGTCTTCCTCAAGCTTAGCTCTGATCATAACACTCTTTGCCTTGTAATCTTCCAGAGTCTTTCCATAGCCTTTAGAAGCTCGTCCAAATCCTTCTTATATGAAATAAAGGTCTTATTTCCTGATCCCTGTTTACCTCACTAGTATCATCTTCTGTTGCCTAGACTTAAGGAGCTACTTGCCATTTTCTAGACTGATTGTGTTATTTCTAGATTTCTGGTCCTCACCTGTGTAGTTCCTAGTACATAAACCATCTTACTTCCCTTCACCTACAAAATGTCTATGAATCCACAAGGCTCAGCTTAAAAGTCATTTCCAGAAAGCCTTTCTGGTGCCCACCTCTACCCAAGCCATGCAGATCAGGTGCCATTAATCTGTGCTTTCACTATGATAACATTTATTTCTTTATAACTTTGTCAGTTTACTATTCTGTCTCCTCTATTAGACTGTGAACTTTTTTGTGCGCATAAGCTTTGTTTTAATCATTTTTGTATCCTAGTGGCTAATAAAGTTCGTGATATTTAGTATGTTTTCAATTAAATCATAGGTGAGGAGATGCAAATATGTCCGAATCTATCTTCCCCTTACTTTCACCATTTTCCTGTCCCATACAATAGAACATGCTAGAAGGGACTGTAAAAATATAATTATTATTTTGGAATTCAAAACCAGACCATGCTTAATTCCAGGATAGCACCTCTCCTGTGCACTGCAGTTGCTTTATACTAACATATTCATTCTATTGCTTTTATTTCTTCAGACAGATTTCCAACTGATTCCTAAAGAAATCCCAGGAGGTCCATCCTAGCCCCTTATAATCTCTAGTTAAATATTTCTCCTGTAAATGTACTCTGAATCTGAGCCTATTCCTATTGTTCCTGGTAAAACGGAAAATCTACCAGTGAATTATTTTCTCCTACCCTTCCCTACTGAATTTTATATGTGCATAATCTTTCAAATATTTGTCAAGTAAAATTAGTCACAAAGCCAAGCTCCTATCAGAGGAAACGTGGCAGGGTGTCAGTTCTGCACATTGCCAGGGACTTGAGTCAGTTGACTATACGAAAATGATCTTTAAAAATTCATGGAGTGCTCTGCATTCACCCTGCCTCTGTCCTCTCTCCCTCTCACAATGATGCCACCTCTCTCACTGAGCCACTTCCTTATTTTCTAAGCTACGAGCTGCTGCCCACAGAAAATATGCTGAGTTTTCCCACAGTCATAAATCCTCACAAAACTGAAACAACAAAGGCCCAAAATGGAGAGGCATAGGATGCTTTACTTTCTTGCAGCTACTATATAATTATGTTCAGAGCAATCTATCCAAGGGTTATAGCCAAAAGTCACCAGGGTTGTTTATGAAAGGTTGCAGTGTTTTCTTTTTTGAAATGTTATCTATTTTTATTTCAACTGAATATGGCTAAGTGTTTCACATTATGCATCCTAATTCACGTGCATATGTATTTGGCCTTGTTTAATTCTCAGAGCTAATTTAGCTTT
Organism: Cacajao melanocephalus; assembly: GCA_963573385.1. Classification (NCBI taxonomy): domain Eukaryota; kingdom Metazoa; phylum Chordata; class Mammalia; order Primates; family Pitheciidae; genus Cacajao; species Cacajao melanocephalus. The sequence goes on along the minus strand of CAUYLG010017798.1, from coordinate 32,426 downwards.
AAATTTATTCAAGTTCTTCTCATGTACTTCCATGCAGCTCTCAAGTGTTATGTTTGACTCCAGTGGCAAGACCATGACTTCTGGTAGATAAAATCCACTTATTCTTTTAACTGCATCTTCCCTTTCTCCTTGGCTCATTTTTCTTTCTTTAATTTCCCTCCCAAGTAGGAGAATCCACTAAAACATGTCTTTGGCCCTCTAGCCATGTCCAAGAGGAGAAAACAGGTCCTTTTATTTCTGGCTAAGTTCTCCTATCCCATTTTAGCCTAATGGTAAACATTCTTCTGTGCCTCAGTTTTTGTCAGTCTGTTCTTCAGGCCTTAAATTCAACCCCCATCACACCTTCTTTCTGTTATTATAATGATTTACAAATCCACTTTACCTAATCCTGACCACTTACTTCCAATCCCCTATTTCCACCTCCTACATAAAACTCCTCCTCTTAATAACTCTCTGTTTAGTATCTCTCCCTTACCATTTCTTTCAATAATTCTACCATTTTCTGTTTCCTGAAAAACATCTTTAGAGTCATATTTGATTCTTCCATTTTCTTATCCTGTATACCCAGGCTTTACTAGTTTAGTCATTTATCAATACGTCCCTAGGCACCATGGAGGCACCGTGAGCACAAAAATAAATGTGATCACATTTCTGCCATTGTGGGATGCGCAATCAGCTGAAAGAAAGACATGGGGAGAAATGCCAGATGTAGGTGACAGGGGGATGGAGGCAGCAAACCACCTTTTCATGTATGTACCTATGCAACAATCCTGCATGATCTGCACATGTACCACAGAACCTAAAGTACAATTAAAAAAAAAAAAAGAAAGAGGCATTTGAACAAATGATTAACAGCAAAATAGTGAGCTATACAGATGAAAGCACAAAGTATTGCAAAGGGAAGGGAGAAACACCAAATCCTGCCAATGGTGGTCAGGAAAGCCTGCTCCAAGAGGTGACCTACCACAGGAAGGATAGAAAGAAACAGGTCAAATAAGCGGCTACTGAACATTCAAGACTGGAGGAGTCTGCATGCTGGCTGGCAGGCATGAGACAGTGCAACAGTGAAGGAATGAGGGTATGTTGGGAGACAGAGGGCCCGATGAGTTTGGGAAAGTAAAGCAGGGAGCCGATCACAAATGTCCTAGTATGCCAAGATAGTGACTTGGGATCTTAACATATAGGAAATGGGAAGATTGAAGGATTTCAGGCAGCACAGTGATGGTATCAAGTTTGCATTTTAGAAGATTCTAGCAGTACCCTGGGAGAAGAACTGGAAGTGGGCAATAAAGAGGCAGAGTGGGGGTGGGGGGGTGCGATAGCCAATGGCTGTAATCCTAGCACGTCGGGAAGGCAAGGTGGAAGGATCCCTTGAGCCCAGGAGTTTGAGACCAGCCTGGGCAACATAGTGAGACATCATGTTTATACAAAAATGAACGAAATTAGCCAGGCACAGTGGCATACGCCTGTAGTCTCAGCTATTCACAAGATCGCTTGAGCCTGGGAAGTTGAGGCTGAAGTGAGCTGAGATCAAGCCACTGTACCCCAGTCTGAGTGACAGAACAGGAGTGTCTCAAAGGAAAAAAAAGGCAGGGGATTGGCAGGAGGCTTCTGCACATGTGGCAAGGCAGGAGATGGAGATCAGCCTCCTTGTTTACAGTGCGGAGAGGACACAATGGAACTGGAACTGTGGTTGTAACAATAGAAGGGAGATATTGGATGTGGGAAAAACTTCAAAGGAAAGAACTCCATGTATAATGACATGAGGACAGTAGGGAATTTTGAAATAGCCATTTAAGGAATACAATATTTATTAAAATGTAAATTAAACTTGCCTAAAGGAAAAAAACGCAGAGAAAATATTGAAATTAAAGTCCTTTGGCTATAGAAGGTGGAGGTTTGAATCTTTCGAAGATTTAAGAAAGTAACTATTTTGGAAGAAAAAAAAAAGCAGGTCACTAATTTTGTACAAAACTGGCTCTCCTTCCCCATTCTCATTCCTGTGATCAGGGGCACCACATTCTTCCAGACTCAGAATCCTGGTGCCATACTGAATTGTCCTTTCTTCATCTTTTCTGTCTAATATGTTCATATCATACCCTTTCTTTCTTTGAAACATTTTTTGATTTACTCTTTACTTTAAATTATCCTGATAGAGAATCTTACTGCCTCATACCTGTATCACTACTAACAACTTCCAAAGTAGTGGTCTTTCTGCCACCAGTCTCTTTCTCTTCAAATCTGACTCCCCCAAGGCTGTCAGATTTCTCATCCCTAAACACCATTTCATCGTCGCTGCTCCCTGCACATCACTCACATTCTTTATTACCTCTGCATTAAGTTCAAATTCCTTTCCTTGCCTGACTGTCTGGATTCTCTACAGCCTGCTCTGTCTCTCTTTCTTCTTTCACTCTCACACACTTCTATCAATCCAGTCTTACTTTTTAACACTCCCCCAAATACATCATTCATTTCAGACAACTAAGTCACTCCATTCCGTAAGTCCCACTCTATGTGCACCTTCTTGGCCCCTCTCCAAACCCATACCATTCTCATTCCAGCCACTACTTCTTGTCCTTTATGCATGGAACACCATCCTTCTTGACTTTTACTTTTCAAATTATCTTCATCCTTTCAGAACCATCTCAAATGCCACCTCTTCCATGAAGACTTCTCTGATCCCTGTAGCCCAGTAATTTTCCTTCTTTGCTCTGAACTCCCATCCTATCTATAATCAGGATTGAATTATGAGACATATTACTTAAATACACTCCTACTGGCTTATATGTCACCCCATGTTTCTCAATTAGGGTGTTATGGGTATTCGTAACAAGGGAACTTCATTCCTTATTCTTGGATGTTAACTGACAGTGGTGTAGATGTGACAACCCTAAATGCTCAGAATGTATTTCCAAATGCTCTAATTACTAAAAAAAAAACAAAAAAACAAAAAAACAAAAAACTCCTTAAAGAAGTTACTATGCCATATACACATTTGTTCAACAAGTAATCTTTGTTAAAGCAGTGAATGTATATTTTTAAGGAAATACCTGTAGTTCCCTTACGATTACCAATATATTTTTAAAAATTAGGAAGGAGCCTAGCTAACACTCAGGTGTTAATCATTACTGCACTTTAGGCATCTTTCATGAGGTATTTCACAGGACCTTACACCGATCCTAGATATTGCTATTTATCTTATTTTATAGATGACAAAACTAAGGCTCACAGAGTTCTGCTTATCCAAGGTTATGGAGTTTGAACGGAATCCTGGCATTTAAGCCCAAGGTTGTTTGGAGCCAAATCTTTGGCTTTTTCTCCTATCATACAGCCTCTGTAAAGACAGCTTATCAGTAACAGCTTTGAAATAAGAGTGTGAACATGTAACATAATTAGCAAATTAAAGCATGTTATTAATGCTGATAGGTACTAATGATTGTAATGGAAAGAAAGGACATTAGACAAGACAAACAAGTTTTAAAAATTTATAACAGGAATGCAAATTGGCATCTAATAAACGGATTTACTCCCTGACCTTCCTTGCTGCAGATATTAACCTATGTTTGATGTCTAATTGAGATGTATATATTCTTTACTTTCTTATTATATTTGTCACCATTTGTCTTGGAAGATAGTCAACAGATCTCTCTAAATTTCCATTAATCAAGTTTTGGGTGTTCAATGGCCAAATAAGCCTTGTGTTAGGTAGCATTTTGAGATCCAAGGCTAAAGAAACCTGAGCTGACAATAGTTGCTTAGGTCTTCTCTCCTGTCTTCTAGTTAACTTTAATAAGAAATATTGCACAAACGAAGTATCACAGCACCATTTAAAATGCAGTATATATTTCCTTTAAGTTATGGCTCATTATTCGTTTCATGCATATCTAAAACACTTAAATTTTTTAGTAGTTTATTTCACTGTGTCCAGTTACAATGCATATATCGGCTAGAGTTTATTAAGTAATAGTGTGAATGATTCATATGCATACTTTTTAGAAAGTACACTCAGTTTCTAGCTATGTACACAGAAAGAACTATATTCTTTGTGAAAAGTATGAGAAAATTCCACCCATTTAAAAGAATCAGCATGCTGATTTCAAGTTTAGTTTTCTTTTTCAGCTATAAGAATAAATATTTATCATCTGTTTATTATGTTTAACAAAGAAAAGAAATTTAAAGCTAAGTTTATAAGTAACTTAGAACAATTGTACAAATATAGATAAATGTGTCAATGATATAAAATATTTTATTCCTATATCATTTTATAAATCATATATACTGCAATAAAGTTTTACACTTGGTTCACTGGTGAAACCGCTATTCAACTAATTATATGGGCATTCAGGTGATCTAAAAACGTAAAGGAAGTTTTAGATATGCTTATCAGGAAAAAACAGATTCAAAAAGTTCAATCATTCTTTATGAAAAAATGAGCTAGATGTTGGCCCTTTCATTAGAACATTTCCTGAGCACGGTGCATTTTTAGCTTCTGCATGCTAGGACACTGTGTAGGGAGCTGGAGGAGAGGGTGATAGAATCTTTCCCTGCTAAGACTATGAAAAATAAGTCTAGGAACCTTCTCAGGTATGTGTCTCCATTGTGAGTAACTGTAGAATGGCAAAGAAAGTTTCTTTTTTTTTTTTTAACCTGTTTTCAAATTATTTTGTCAAATCTTTGTTGTGCAATAGAATTTTTAAAGATAATTCTTTACCATGCAATAGAATTCTTCCTTACAGAAGCTAGAAATTGTCCAAATATTTTAATAACATTTCCAGAGAGGCACAAACATATTAAAGGTGAATTTCAAGAGTTTCTGTTTATATTTCTTTGTATCTTAATAGCACCTGAACTGATACCTGCTGATGTGCTATCAAATTTTCCCTATTTATTTTTAGATCTTCAGTTGCTTTAGAGATGGATTTAATATGTTAGGCAGAAGCTTACACTGTGAAACATTTGCATGATTGTATTTTGGTTTTGCCGTCAGCAAAACAGGGCAAAGTTGATCCCATCTCCAAGGAACTCTATCCCACATTTTCTCTATTGATTTAGAGTTTCAGTTTTACTCACCTGCTTCCTTGAAGATACTGTGCTGTTGAAACATCTATTAGAGGTATTTAAATTCAAATTTGTGTTCTGATGGGTTGAGTCATTTTTCCATGTCTTAGAGTTTTCTTTAGGATCTGAAGGAATGGGATTTAAGAAAAGGATTCTAGCTATGAATCCATAGAGGACGGTAGCCAGGATCATTGGCACAACATAAAAGACACCAAAGTCCATTAGGTAAATAGGTGAGTAATAATTCCTGGAGATCTTGTAGCCACAGGATATCACAATAGCATCTTTGTAGGTGCTAATATTGAGATCCAGCAAGAAGAACCAGAGCATACAGTAAATAGATGTGAATGCCCAGACAAAGATGATAATCTTTTTGGCTCTGGAAAATGTGCAGAGAAACTGGGCTTTGATGGGGTGACAGATTGCTATGTACCTCTCAATGGTAAAGGCTGTTATTGAACAAGAGGATGCATTAATTCCCAAATACTGGAGGTAAGTAATGCAGAGGCATCCAACATAGCCATAGACCCAGGAACCATAGATACTGTCTGTTATGTTGGGGAGGCCTGCGGCCACCAAGACCATGAGATCAGCTACTGCTAGGCTCACCAGGTAGCAGTTTGTGGGGGTTCTCATGTGCTTGGTTCTCATGACAACGAGGACTACCATGATGTTGCCCACAATCCCCAGGCCACAAATTATGAGCACCAGTAAGATGGTGACCACCTGGTATTCTAAGGCCACCACTGCTCGTGGCTGAAGCTGTGTTTGGTTCAGTTCACTGACTGTCTCGTTTTCCATCTTTCGTGGGTTAAAGTTTCTCAGAAACACCGACTTCTCAAAACATCTTCTTTCCAGTGCCCACCTTCACTGCAGCAGCTCCATCCCCCTGTGAAGGGTCATAGTACATATTTATTGACAGTGTTATTATTTCTGATCAGGTCCCAATCACAAGTAACTCTCACTTCCACTCCTTTCACTTCCCGTTTTTCTATGAGAATAAGGCTCACGTGTACTTCTTAAAACTTCTTTTATTGCATCTCTAGTGTAGAATGGAGTAATTGTTTTGATCATCTTACATTAAGAGGGACAAGTTCCCTCTTAACGGAGAAAAATGCTTAAGGAAAGAGAAACAGAAAAAACTTCCTGTTTTGAAACAGTGCTCAATTGAAAAAAAAAAAAAACTAAACAGTATCTGCTAAATGAAAAATAAATACTAACAAATCTTCTAGATGCTTGGCAAAAGTATCATAAAGAAGAAAAAGATACCAGAGGAAAAAGCCAAGAGGCTCAATAATCAAGCTTGTTAAAATTTAGCTGTTGCCTCTTTTGCTCTCAGAGGTTAAGATCTGCCTTTGGTATAAAATAGCAAGCCTTTGAGATGACATTTCCCCATGCCCCCTACCCCATATATTCAAGAGAGAACAGTTTCTTTTCTTACCTTATCCTGTGTAGCGCTGCCTGCTTTTCTGGGGAGATGAAGTAGTAATAGGTCCAAGTTTCTAATCTTGCAGAAAATCTCATCTACTCTATTTGACAGGGAGATCACTTAGCAGTGCTCAGTTTTTAAAACTGCAGTTTCTCCAAACCCTCACAGCCCTTTTCAACTAATGACAGATCATACAGCCGTAGCAGCAGCAGAAGCAGCAGCGGGAGCAGCAGCAGTGAGGCTGTCAAATCATAGATCGTCCCCTAATGAGAACATACACGCTGGCTCCCTCTCTCACACACAGAGACACACACACGCGCATACATTCACACACACTCACAAATGCCAGTCAGTCCTCAATGATTCAGAGTCTTCTGCTCTTGGAGGATTTACTGTTAAATGTGTTGATGATACAGTCTTTACTTTGGAAAGCTGAAATCATAGCAAGGGGTCCAGAAGCAGCTGATCGTGTAGATGCTGATCGTCCAAGTTCTACAGAAACTCCAGTACCTGAGCTGCTCCGAAATACATTTGCACTCCTTGCTTGATAGGACTTTGGGGGTAGCAAATCCTTCTCAGTCTAGACACGGCCCTTGAAGCTTGAAATATCTGTCTGAGCTGAAATCAACCTCTTTCTCTGCTTTGAAAACGCTTATACTGTTTCTCAACTGAATCAGTACGATTGGCTTCCTCCTCTCATATTTTGTGAATGGAAAATGAATTAAAATTGATTTCAAATCATTTCAGCTGCAATCTTCTGATGCTTATAATAATTATTTTTCAAAAGCCTCTTTGAGCTAAAAACATCAATTTAAACCTGCACAGAGTCTGTTAAGTTTGTTTTTGAACTCTTGTTTCTGGACGACTTTATAGATTCTCTCTATCGGCCCCCTGGGTGCTTTTCCCCTTCGCCCATCCTCTGGATTTCTAATCACATGAACCACCTGGCAATGTTGTGTCTCAGTTTATTTCTAGGTGGAAAAATCAAGTAAAAATCTAGACTGGTGCCACTCTGGTACCACAACTCTGAAATGAAAATGTATAGATATACCTTTTTAAGAAAAGTATTCAGCTTTATTATTTCTCTGAAGTAGTCAGTGGGCAAATCTATACTTTTTTATTTTTTTATTTTTTAGATAGGCTCTCACTCTGTCACCCAGACTGGAGTACAGTGGCATGATCACAGCTCACTGCAACCTCGAATTCCTGGGTTCAAGTGATCCTACCACCTCAACCTCCCATGTAGCGGAGACTACAGGCACACACCACCATGCTCAGCTAATTTTTGTATTTTTTGTAGAGATGGGGTTTTCGGGTTTTGCCATTTTGCCCAGATTGGTCTTGAACTTCTGGGCTCAGGTGACCCACCCACCTCAGCCTTCCGAAGTGCTGGGATTACAGGTTTGAGGAACTATGCCTGGTCTTAAATCTATATTTTTTTAATGGGAGCTCAGAAAACATGTATTTTTTTCTCAAGACACCAACTGAATACATCAAATGCTAATGCTTCTCCACTTTCATCTTACTGACAATGAAAAATATCCTTAGCTAAATTTCCTGTAAGGTAACTGGTGGATTAGGAATAGACCTCTCTGCCAGGTGTGATGGCTCATGCCTGTGATCTCCCGGCACTTTGGCAGGCTGAGGCAGCTGGATCACCTGAGGTCAGGAGTTTGAGACCAGCCTGGCCAAACTGGCGAAACCCCATCTCTACTGAAAAAACATAAATTAGCTTGGCATGGTGGCATGCGCCTATAATTCTAGCTATTTGGGAGACTAAGGCAAGAGAATCTCTTGAACCTGGGAGGTGGAGGTTGCAGTGAGCTGAGATCGTGCCATTGCACTCCAGCCTGAGCAACAAGAGAGAAACTCTGTCTCAAAAAAAAACGAAAACAAAAACAAATCTCTAGAAGAAGTCAATGGAAGAGTCTATTTTGAGTAGACAGGACCGTAGGGATACCAAAAACATGCCCGAGGCTGAGTAACAATGAGATGAAGGTGAAGTTCTGGATTATATTTATTGACTCTCACCTGTTGAACCACTGAGGAATCACTGAATTTCTCCTTCCCAATTATTTGTAGTAACATATTAATGACCTGTGAGCCAACGGTCAGCCTTCAGTCATGTATAGTTTGTCCTGTCGGTAGGCCCAAGGGATTTAACACAGTTTATTATTTCTTACCTCTCAAAATTGAGAAATTGAATATTAAATTGGGATTGTTATCACAAATATTTGAAAGGTCTGGCAACCAAGGGCTTGCATTTCTTCACAGAAATAACCATTTGCAGCTGAGTGGCTGTGGTGGCCAGGAGTTTGTAGGGGTCCCTGGTGCAGGACATGCATCCTGTTCCTCATGCCATACTACCTCCAGCTTCTCTCAGTCATGCATACCTGCCCTCTGCCGCCATTTGAGTTCTGATTCCTGCAGCACACTCAAGTTCTGAGAGAGACAGTGGAGGGCACCAGCCAAATGCACATTCTTTTACTCCAAGCAGGATTTTTGTCTGAGTTTTAGTTTTCTCCTCCACCTGGTTTAGCAGGCTGGACAATGGCTGTCCCCTATGCCTTTCTCCCTGGCCTAGAGGACAGAGATTATGCTGAAAACCTTGTTTCTTGTTTAGCCTTCTGCTTTTCAGGATGAAAAATGCTTTCTTAAGTGAAGGTGTTTTTCCCTACTGTACACTACCCCCATCACTTCCAACTCAAAATTCCTCTAGAAAAATCTTACTTCGTAAAGCCCATCTTCCCATCTTGTTTCCCTAAGGAGTTTAGTTAGTCTTCAGGCCTCCTGGAAACAGCTCACTTCAACTCCTATAGCTGAGTTGTCAAGATGAGAGAACACATATATTGCTACCTGCTGTCTCAATTCCACCTCCACTCCAATTCTTTTTTTATTGCCATTCTTCAGCACTTAACAGGCAAGGCTCTTTTCTGTGTCTCTGTTCTTTTAACACCGAATTATTAAGCTCCTACTATGTGCCAGGCAGCTAGAATGTAAAATTTCATTTTACCTCAAAGTAGGTTGTGGTCTATTGGGAGCAGCAGGCTTATAAACAGTTACAGAGAGATATGCACTAAAAATGTGTGCTCACAGGGTTTGGATTATGAAGGGAAGGCATTTGTGGGTGGTTAGGGCAGTCAGCTGAGGCAGAGAGAGCTTCTGAGGCAAAGTAACATCTGAGAACAGCCTTGAAGAAAAGCACAGCTTTTCTTTGAAATGTGGGGAGAGTGAAGACATTCCGACTAAAAGTAATAGAATATTACAAGGGTCAGCTGTGTAAAATGTCCAGGCATGTGGGGAGACAGCAGAGTGATTTTATGACTCAGCTTTGGCCATGAGGAGTTTGAGCTGGTGATGAGACAACCATCTGATGGCCACCAGATAGGTTTTCTAATAAGGCACTCTACCTGTGCACTGACTCAGACTGTCCTTTGTCCTGCTTCCTCCTACCCCTTAACTTATTCTTTCAACTCTGGAGAGGCTACACTTCTGAGTTTACCATGCTAGACTTGCCTATTCAGTACGGTACTATCAATCAACTTTCATGCTCCCAATCATCTTTCAATCAACTTCATACTCTTTGCGAAATTATATTTTCAAAGTGTGATTTCATAAGGTAGGTTTTCTATTTGTAAACTCAGATAATATCTAATAAACGCTCCCTATGTGCAAACAACTGCACAAAAATGGGAGAACATTTTTTTTAAGGCAGAATCGGTATTATGAATTTTCCCTTTTGCCTCAGGTTCCAAGTACTAATCCCCTACTTACATTTTCAATATTTTGTTTATTATGGATTATTTTCCAATGATTTTGATTTTTAAAGACATTTTAATAGTAAATGTTATCTTGATGACTGAGTTTTTCGGAGCTCACTACACTTTGTGCCATCACTTAACTCATTCTATTCTCAGGCGTCTTATCCCTGGCTAAATTTCAGGATCAACTGGAGGTTTTAAAAATTACAGCAATGTGGGTCCCTCTCTCAGACATTCTTATCTAATCAGTCATAAAGTGAAGCCCAAGCTTTGGTGTGTACAATGAGATTTGAGAACCACTGAGCCATGCCAGCAAAATTTGGTGTCTGGAGATGAGAAATTGGTGGTGTGGGCTAATCCAGGCTGTGGGAGGGCCAGGCAGCCGAAATAAACTGGGTGTTAAGTAACCACCAACGTTCAGAAAGGTGACAGCTGTAGAAAATTTGGCAACAGAGAGCACTGGCCTGAGACTCTGGTTCCTGTGAGAAATAAACTATGCAGTTTCCCGGGTTCAGAAGTGCTGAATGCGGTGCAGTGTATTGAGTTAGGATCCAGACAGAGAAACCATAGCAAAGATTTGGTCACTGGAATCAGCATGTAAAGTCTGGGTTCCGGAGCTAGAAAATAAAGTCACTACACGATTTGATGCTGAATCACCTGGGTACTGAACGAAGCATCTTTGAACTTCTTTTCTGTTCAGTTATAGACTTCATCACAGACTCTGGAGTAGGAGAAAGCATTTCACAAACTTTATAGAAAAAAAAAATCAAAATTCATTTTGACTTAAATTTAAATATTAGCCAGAGAAGATTATCTGCTTTTGACCAACAAATGGAAATACTTTCTTTCCTAGGATTATGAAGTTGTATTTGTGTTTATTAGAAGAGGTGTGAAGACTTGTTGTTTACCCAAAGGTAAAATATACTGTCTGGTAATATTGTCTATTTTGTGTATAAGCTGCCCTCCTTATTTCTCTACCATATATACTTTTATATGGTCCAGAGTCCATGTTTGTAGAGAAAATAGAGTATTAGTTTTGAAAACAAAGCACAGTAGAACTCAACCTAAACGTGTTTAAAAATGAAAAAGTACAAACGCACACACACTGCTTTCCCTTGGCGGTCTGTGCGGTCTGTTGTCTGGTCAGATGAACAGCCTGTTCAGGAAGGGTTAACACTGTTTACAAAAGTTTCCCCAAAGTATCACTTGGGGATACAACGAACACAAAAGATTTTACATGATAATAATTTTAATCAAGTGTTTAGCTTCTGAGCTTATGTTTACTTTGATTTATTGCATGTTTTATGGAACACTATTTGAACTTATTTTTAAAAGTTCATATAATTTAAGAAAGTTATTGTAATTAAATTATTACAAAAGCCCCTTTGGAACAAATCATGTTTTATTCTTTACTCCAGACAAGAGGAATTTCAAGTCCAAATTTATATTTTACATAAATAGTTGTGTAAAACATTACCAACAAAATGCTTTTTTTTTTCCTACTAAATTAAGTATTTGATCTTCAGTTGATCTTCGGTTCATATTTCTTTATGTCATAGGTATGTGTGTGTATACACATAAACACAGACACATATACACTGCTTCACAGAACTCTGGGGGAAATATCAAGAATTAAATATATGTGTGGATATACATATATACTTCAAAATCAGCTTTGTTGAGGTATAATTTACATACAATAAAAATAATTTGTGTATAGTTTTTTGAGTTTTAACAAATGTATAAACTTTTATAATCTCATCACCACAACTAAAATTCAGAAAATTTTCATCTCTACATTTTAAACATTTTTTTACATTAAAAAAAATTTTTTAAAAAACATTCTCTACAATGCTTCCCAGTCAATTTTTTTTACCTTCTGAACAATTCTGTGTTAAGACAATCATTTTTCATCATTGTTCAGCTTTTCTTCTCTAGATTTTGTCTTTTGAAGAGTTTCACAGAAGTGGAATTATATAGTATGTACTCCTATACTTACCGATGTTTTTTGATTTTTTGTTTTTTGAAACAGAGTCTCACACTGTTGCCTGGGCTGGAGTGCAATGGCACATTCTTGGCTCACTGCAACCTCTGCCTCCCAGGTTCAAGCGATTCTCCTGCCTCCACCTCCTGAGTTAGCTAGAATTACAGGCGCCCACCACCACGCTGGCTAATTTGTGTAATTTTTGTAGAGACAGGGGTTCACAGTATTGGCAGGCTGGTCTTGAACTCCTGACCTTGTGATCTGCCTGCCTTGGCCTCCCAAAGTGCTGGGATTACAGACATGAGCCACTGCGCCCAGCCCCGATGTTTTTGAAATTATAATTGTGACAGAAAACCTTGATAAAATATTTGTGTTAGATGTTAAGAATTGTTGGCTTAAGTAGCATCTTAAGACAGAAAGGAGAATGCAGAATATTGAAGCTGGATATATTTTTTTTTTGAAAGAGAAAAAAAAAGACAGTAGTTACAGATAGAAATTCAGGCACTTAATTTTTAGGTTGTTAATAGTAGTTGGATATTTGGGGTTACTGATGAGATTTTTCTGGCATTGATGTGCAGAACAAACCACATCTCTGTAAGGAAATGTTTTCTGACAGTCCCAGAAATGGCTCACACCCTCAGAGAAGGTGGGTCAGATGGGGACTTGTTGAGAGTGAGAATGATAGGAAATGATGATTTATTTGAAGGATGTCAGCAAGATCTGCCTAAGTCAAAAGTATAACATCTTAGAGATTCAGAAGCCACTTTAATATTGGAAATGATTTAAAAATTAAAAAGAGACATTAGTGTGGAACACACTTTCACTTTGTAAAATCGTCACAGTCATTTCCTTTAAAGCAAGACAACTCTGAAATATTTTATTAACTAGTCTCATAAACTTTCCAGTCTGCTGGCAAAGCCTCTGTGAAGAAGAATGGCAGGAAAGAAGAGTGAAGAGATATTACAGGGTGTTTTCTCACCTTCACTGTGAAGAGTCAACTCTTTGTCCACTCTTGCTTGCTCAGTACTTACTTATTGAGTGTCAATTATTTCACAGGCTCCCTGCCAGACACTGCAGATAGAAATGTGAATACGAACAGCACAGAGGAGTCCCCAGCCTGGCATGGGTGACTTACAAAGAGTGCCAGTTATACTGCATTGTGTCAGCTCCTGTAATTGAGGTATGTACACATTTTTAAGGGGGTATAGGGTTAATGACTAATTCCATGCGAAATGGTACAGCGTAATTTTGCAGGACCAGAGAGAAGGTCAACAGGACCAGGCCCAGGATTTAGGAAAAAATTAGCAAGTTAGATAAATAGCCCCTGACCAACCAGTTGGGGTAGAGGAAAGGTACCATCAGAGAAAATTCAGAGGACACAGCAGTAGGTGCCTTGTCTTTCCCTGAGAATGTCCCATGCATGGCCTGAGTCCTCCCTGGGCATAGGGCCCCATTGCAGAGGCACATGCTAAGCCTATGGTTCCTGATTCAGGCTGACAGAATCATTAGTCATTAGTCAGTCCTAGAGCACTTCATACTATCTGTGACTGCGGTAAGTCATTGAACTTTTCTGTACCCCAATTTCTTCCATTGTAAAGTAAATAATAATAATAGAACATATCTCATAGGGTTTTTGTCTTTTTCCCTAGGATTAAGCAGAATAATATGAATTAAAATTATTAGAACTAAGCTCGCACAGGGAAGGTACTGAGTAAATGTTAGCAGTTACTATAATTATAGTAGAAGAAAATAACTGTTTTCTATTCTTCTGATTTTTGAGGCATAGCCTTCTGAAGTTGTGCCCAACTCATAAATGGTTTCAAGAAGTGGCAGGGCTATCTACAGGAAGCTACATGCTCGATGTATGGCAGAGAACTGACAGGGAAAAGACAGTATTCAAATCTATTCAATGATGAAGGGAATGAATAGGGTAACTCTTTTTTTTTTTTGAAACAATATCTCACTCTGTTGCCCAGGCTGGAATGTAGTGGTGTGATCATAGCTTATTGCAGCCTTAAACTCCTGGGCTCAAGCGATCTTCCCACCTCAGCTTCCTGGGTAACTGAGACTACAGGCATGCACTACCATGCCCAGCTAATTTTTTACTTTTTGTATAGACAAGGTCTCACTATGTAGCCCAGGCTAGTTTCAAACTACTGGCTTTAAGCAATCCTCTCACTTAAACCTCCCAAAGTACTGGGATTACAGGTGTGACCCATCGCGCCCAGCTCCATAACTCTTTTTTTGCTCATCAAATTCTTGAAATAAGTCAGGGAGATGAACACACCCATTTTTATTGTCTCTTTCTGACTGAAATTTTATAGTCTCTGTGCCCATTCTATAGAAAAATGAGTTTTTACCAAACTCTAGCAAAATGAATATACTAAGAGAGGAGGATAAGCATTGTTAATTTCAAATTGGATATTTGATAAGAAATTGATATGCATTGTTATTTTCAAATTGGAGGTTGAGACCCAATTTGAGTTATAAAATCAATTTAAAGTTTTATGACAAATGCTTTTTTAAAAATATTTCAGATAATATGGGTAAGTATTATTTTATAAACTTCTGGTTTCACTTATGCAAATAAGAAATAACGTAATGATTGACACTGAGATAGTGCCCAACATTGTTCGCAGAACTTTATAGTAACTCAGTTAATACTCATAACAATCCTAAGAGATAGGTCTTATTACCAACCCAAACTTTCAAATGAGGAAACCAAGGGGTTAAACAACTTCCGAAGGACAGAGAATTGGTAAATTCTAGATACAGGGCACAAACCCGGAAGACTGGCTCTAAAGCTATGAGTTACATGGTTAATGTAATATGTGCATCTTACTGTGGATTTGGGTCAAAAAAGTTTGAAAACCACTATGATGAAGGAAATATGTGCAACTCCTACCACCCCAGCATCCCTAGCAAAGTGCACTATTTTTGCAGATCCTCAATCTGCTGGGTGATCACAGCCAGTTTCAGCGGTCAGGCGACTTCTGAATTTTAGCGAAATAATTTAGTCCATTTAAGAATAAGAACAATGTCAATCCATGTGAAAGAACAAAATATCAGTCTTCAAGGGCATGCCTTTAGGAAGGAAATTAGTGAACTGATAGAATGTGCCTACCATAAAAAAATTAGTATCATTTATAAAACATTATTTTAAATAATGAACATTTACCATGCTCCTACGTATTCTATGTACTATGGGGAGCAATGATAAATAAAATTGGGTACTTTGTTCTTAAGTAGTTTATAGTCTAATGGGAGAGAGAAGCAAACACAAAATATGAGTCACAATATAACGTGGTAGGTTCAGTGATAGAAATATGAAGAAATGCAGTGAACTCTTCAGTTGTATGTGAGTAGCCACCAACTTGGTCTGGAAGATCAAAAAAGCTCCTGGAAGAGCCAGTCCTTGACTTGAATCTTGAAAGCGAAAAGAAGAGTGAGGTTTTTTTCAGGCTGTGGAAGGAATGTGTGAAATAAAGTGAAGGAATGGGAGGGCAGGGGCATGTTTATGAAATTGAGTATGTTCTGACTTAGCCCTTACTACCATATTTCCTAGTAATGGGAATGACCTTGCAAATAAACATTCCCTATTTTTCTTTCTTCCTTCCTTCCTTCCTTCCTTCCTTCCTTCCTCCCTCCCTCCCTCGCTTCCTTCCTTCCTTCCTCTCTTTCTCCCTTCCTCCTTTCTTCCCTTCCTTCTTTGTTTCTCTTTCTTTCTTTCTTTTTTTTTTTTTTTTGAGACAGAATCTTACTCTGTCACCCAGGCTGGTGTGCAGTGGAGCGATCTTGGCTCACTGCAACCTCCACCTCCCAGGTTCAAGCAATTCTCCTGCCTCAGCCTCCCAAGTAGCTGGAACTACAGGCATGTGCCACCAAGCCCTGCTAATTTTTTTGTATTTTTTAGTAGAGATGGGGTTTCACCATATTGGCCAGGCTGGTCTCTAACTCCTGACATCGTGATCCACCGACCTCGGCCTCCCAAAAGTGCTGGAATTACAGGCGTGAGTCACTACGCCTGGCAACATTCCCTATTTTTCTACAACATCCTAATAACTGAAGAAATACTGAACCTTGCCAAAATAACTATTTTTTTCCTATACTCAATTGAGTATGTATAATGGAATACTATGGCAGTTGAAAAGACAATATCTATCCATATTATGCCTGTTCCTAATAGATTCTGCTGAATTAGCTTACCTAAAGTTTTAGTGTACTTCAAAGATCAAAACAGTTTCTACTGATTGATTCACTGCCTTTCAAGGATGATGCTGTGAGCAGCAACTTAAAACTTGCCTCACTTGTCCTGATCATATTACATTGAGGGTTCACCAATTCTCCAGGACAGAACAAGCCATAAGAATGTCTTCTCCCATTCTACACATGTTTTTTAACAATGTGCCTCAATAAGCAATGCTAGCTTTTGACAATCCAGAGTTCAGTAGAATGTATAGTGATGCAGTGTCATCTTTTGAAACAATTGGCTCCATGATTGGAAGAGTAGGGAGGAAGGGTGATGTATGTAATGGAAATGAAATCCTTGGGGAGGCTCTGTAAAAACTTCACTATCCCACAAGTCAGCTGGATGAACCTGAGCATGTGCTTCAATTCTTAGAGCTTCAGTTTCCTCAACTATAAAATGAGGTTGTTCTGATTTTTAAATGTTTGATTTTGAGGGCCTCTTAGGCTCTTCTTGAGAATGAAAGGAAAAAGCCATCAAAGATTCCGATAGCTCACAGTCATTCTGTACCATAACTCCTATTTAACTACTTTGAAGGAACCATAATGGAAGCCAGTTTCTTCACTTGCTAGACTTAGCTATATTCTGGCCCGAGAATGTGAAGTTAGACCCTCTGGTTGTGCCCCTAGGATGTTATCACAACTGTAAAACTGTATTACCTACATTACTGGCAGTCTATGAGGCTGCTCTATTTGACTTCCCCTTTGCTGCTTTACCTCCATCGTGGAAAGTCTTTTGTATTGAAGACTTAATACCACTAGCTAGTAGACAGTCTGTGGAGGTTAAGAGTTGCATAAAGGAACAGAGATAAAAACCCATGTGATGTCAAAGAATGAAGCTCTTGGGACCTTTAAATCCACTGTACATATTCAGATGAGTCCCCTTGAGAGCACAGGGTAATAGTTCCTCTTTGCAGAGAATTGTGTTTACCCACTTGCTTCCTGTTCTTATGAAATGCATATTAATTCAAAAGAAAACCAGAGGTTTACCAGTTTAATGATGTATATTTTATGGTCTTTTCATCGAGTTCACATATTTGATTTGTTACCCACTTATCTGTGGTTAAGGAAATGCTGAATCTGGCTCCTGTGCTGTTGCTATAGCGATTCCTGGGAGACAAAAGCCAGACATGAAGTATTCAGCTGAAATTTTTATCAAACTAATGTTTAAATTAAATGTGGACTTAATTTATTTATTAAAATATTTAAAATACAGCCATCTGGGAAGCTGAAGCACTACTTTCCCAATTACCTTTTCCTTTTCCTTGTTGAGTGCTGTTTTATGCACACAGGTGTCTTCAGCAAGAGTGACTCACTTGCATTTTCTTATTATCAGGTGAGAATTGCTAAGCTACAATGAAAGTAGTTAAGTGACTGGATTAGCTAAAGAGATGGTCTTCTCGGGGCAAGAGCTTAAGCTTTTATTCTTTGATGAGAGAAATCTAATTAGAAAAAAATTTCAGATGCTTATGCACCCCCTTTCTATCTTGAACAATGGATTGAATTTTTTTTTAAGTCACAATAACTGTACTTGGGAAATGTGGCTTTCTTTCTAATTCAATTTTGCATAGAATGTCCTCATTCACCTTTGCTGGTAAATCACGTTTATATTTCTCTCTATACGTTTCAAGACAAAATAAGCTAACTTATGAGTGGTGAGCCAGACATTTATTGTGCCACATTCTCACACAAGAGCGAAGATAAGAAAATGAGATAGATGGAGGTAGGTGGAATGGAAGGTTCACCCAGACAGCAGTGGAAGGACCGGTTATCACTCGAGTACTGCATATGTAAAACATCCTCCTCAGCCCCTTGTTTAGTATCATACAAACAAGGCATCAGAAAACTTTTCCTGTAATGACCCAGAGAAGAAATATTGTTGGTTTTGCAGGCCCTCCACCTGTTGTAACTGCTCGATTCTGCCACCATACACAGGAGCAGTCATAGACAGTGTGTTCCAATGAAACCTTACATACTAACAATGAAATGTGAAACTTACATGATTTTCATGTGTCACGAAATATTCTTCTTTTAATTTTTCTCTCCAACCAATAGTGTAAAAACTATTTTTAGTTCATGGGCCTCTGGAATAAGAGGTAGTGGACTGATTTGGTCTTCCTGTTGCTATTTGCACTCCTCTGGCATAGAATGTTAAAAGGGTGAAATTCAGCTGGGCATGGTGGTTCACACTTGTAATCTCCCACTTCTGGGAGGCTGAGGCAAAAGTATCATTTGAGGCCAGGAGTTTGAGACCAACCTGGGGAACATCACAAGACCCCATCTCTACAAAACATTTTTAAAAAATTAGCCAGATGTAGTGGCATATGCCTGTAGTCCCAGCTACTAAGGAGACTGATGCAAGAGGATTGTTTGAGCCCAGGAGAATGAGGCTGTGGCGAGCTATGATTGTGTCACTGCTCTCTATCCCTGGCAACAGAGAAAGACCTTGTCTCAAAAAAAAAAAAAAAAAAAAGAAAGAAAGAAAGAAAGAAAGAAAGGGAGCGGATGGTGTCTACAGTATCTGGAGTCAGTATCTCTTTGAATCCCAGACTTTTCCTTTCTACCTGTTTTACTGTGGACAATTAATTTATCTGTGTCTTGGTTTCCTCATGTGTACAATGAAGTTGGTAATAGTATCTACTTGGAGATTTTTGAGATTAAATAAGGAAATGTATATCAGCTGAAAAGAATTGTTCTTAACATGGTATGCTTACTAACAGACATGATTATTACCCACAGAGTGCCTCTGTTCACTGTAGAAAATGCTTGATTATTCTGGGACTAACTGAGGTAGCAAGAGTTGATATTCATGGAAAGAGCCAATGTAACTTAGAGTGAGGATATAAACATTTTTCCTTTCTTCTGCAGGCATCAAAGCAATGCAAGCTTTCTTTCACCCATCTGCCCTGACAGCCTGCTCCTGGCCACTATCTATGGCCCACTTATGATGAATGCTTCCCTGTGGAAATAGCTGCTTGTGCTCTGCGTGCTGGCACCTTCTGCCACAAAAAATTTAATCATTTAAAATTTTTTTTCCACTGCAGTTTCTAAATGTTGACACAGTCATTTCAGGGCTAGTCTCATCATTTTCAGATCTTATGATGGCCATTTTTTATACTTCATAAATCCAGACAGGCAAAATTTTGTTGAACATTATACAGCTGTTGGGTAGCAGAGAACTGCCCCCTCAGAGCTGTCGATGAAAACACAAAGTTTTTTAAATTTTTTAATTTTTTATAATGATGATTGTTTTTTCTCCTCATGTAACTGCTCCCATTTGGGAAGTGTGGAGCTGAGGAATATTTTTAAAGAGGGACGTGTATAGGATATAGGATAGGAATGTTCTATTTGTGAAGAATTTTGAAAATATCTTGAGTTTTTCCTATGATGATTTACTTTTTTAAAATACGTGATTGATTTAAAATCTTTCAAATCTGTTTTCCCAAGACAGACCAAATCAAATGGATTTTTATTTAGAGATATCAGCCACAAAAAGAAATGCTGCACCAAAATGCTATCTCCAATTTCGGCCACACATACATCCATTTGGAAAATTTCATAGTGGAGACCACTAACCATACTTTTTATTGCTGCTTGAAAATTTTGTCAGACACTTTTTGGGATTAGTCATTTTCATAGGGTTGTGATTGCTATGACACTTTTTTAGATGTGTGATTCCCTACTAAGTTGTATTGTATTTCATTTTTTAATGCTGAATTATTTATTCATTCAAAGCATAAAAACATGATTTTGAGAGTCAATTTTAATCCTGGACCCATCACTTACTAGTTTTGTGACTTGGGATAAGTTTAAACTGTCTTTGCTCAGTTTCCTCCTCTGAAAGAAACAAGGGGGTCATAATTGCACCCACCCCATACAAATATTGTGAAGAATAAAAATGATAACAGACATAACACTCCTAGAATTGTGCCTAGCACAGAGTGAGAATTTAGTAAATGTTATCTCTTTTCATTATTTTATTCATTTAGCCTTGAGTTCGTGTGTCCCATAACGCTGGGGGATCAGCCTCTTTTATTTATAGCTGTGTGACCTTGGGCAAGCTGCTCAACCTTCCTGAAACTCAAGCTTCTCATCTGTAGCATGAGGATAGTAAGAACTTACCTAATGGTGTTGGTGTGAGGAGAAAATTTACTAATACATTTAAAGCATTTACATCAAGGCCTGATGCATAGTAAGTATTCAGTAAGTGTTAGCTATTATTATGTTTGTAATTTGCCAAGGCCCTGTGGTACTTCTGGGTTTCAGGGGACAACTGTTGTCATTGTCCACTCACAAACTGGTAAATGAGATCATTAAGACAACGATTATAACAGAGTGTGATCATTGTGATTGGACAGAGGTGTGTAGAGACAGTGCTTAGTTGAAGGTAACAAACATAAAGCCTTGTCTCTTAGCCTCTAAAGATAAAACTTGAACATTCTACTGTTGCAAACTCATGGAGATAATTGAAAGTGAAAAAATATTAATGTGGACACGAACTTTACACCCTCCACAAAAATTAACTCAAAATGGAACACAGACTTAGATGTAAAGTGCAAATGTATAAAATCTAGAAGATAGCATAGCAGAAAATCTAGATGACCTTAGGTTTGGTGATGATGTTTTAGTTGCAGCATCAAAGGCATTGTCTGTGGAAGAGAGTTGACAAGCTGAGCTTCATTAAAATTAAAATTTTCTGTGCTGCAAGAGTCACTATGAAAAGACAAGCCACAGACGGGGAGAAAATATTTGCAAAAGACACACCTGACAAAAGAATACTGTCCATAATAGGCCAGTGCAGTGGCTTATGCCTATAATCCCAGCACTTTGGGAGGCCAAGGTGGGCGGATCACCTGAGGTCAGGAGTTCAAGACCAGCCTGGCCAACATGGCGAAACCCTGTCTCTACTAAAAATACAAAAATTAGTCGTGCATGGTGGTGTGCGCCTGAAATGCCAGCTACTCGGGTGTTTGAGGCATGAGGGTTGCTTGAACTCTGGAGGCAAAGGCTGCAGTGAGCCAAGATGACGCCACTGCACTCTAGCCTGGTGACAGAGTGGGAATCCGTATCAAAAAAAAAAAAAAAGAAAAAAGAATATTATTCATAATATACAAAGAGTTCTTAAAACTAAACAATAAGAACACAAACAACCCAATTAAAAATGGGATCCAAAAAAGACCTGGACACCTCACCAACAAAAGATATACAGATGGCAAATATGCATATGTAAAGATGCTCCACATCATACGTCATCAGGGAAATGCAAATGAAAACAACAGTGAGATGCCACTACCTGTTAGAATGTCCAAAATCCAGAACACTGACAACACTAAATGCTCATGAGGGGTGGCACAACAGAAACGCTTATTCATTGTGGGTGAGAATGTAAAATGATATAGTTACCTTGGAAAACAGTTTGACAGTTTCTTATAAAACTCAGCATACTCGCACCATATGATCCAGAAATCATGCTCCTTGGTATTTACCCAAAGGAACTGAAAACTTATGTTCCCCAAAGCTTTCATGCAGATATTTATAGTAGCTTTATTTATAATTGTCAAAATTTGGAAGCAACCAAGATTTTTTTCAGTAGGTGAATGAATAAATGGTGGTATATTCAGACAATAGAATATTAGTCTATGCTGAAAATAAATGAGGTACCTAGCTATGAAAAGTCATAAAGGAAACTTAAATGCATATTACTAAGTGAAAGAAGGCAATCTGAAAAGGCTATATACTATATAATTCCAAATATATGACATTCTGGAAAATGCAAACTAGACAGTAGAAAGATTGGCAGTTGCCAGAGTTTGGGAGGTGGGAGGGGTATATGGAGCACAGAGAATTTTTAGGGCAGTGAAACTATTCTATGCTACTGCAGTGGTGGATACATGTCATTATACATTTGTACGAACTCATAGAATGTACATTACCAAGAGTAAATCTTAATGTAAACTATGGACTCTGGGTGATAATGATGTGTCGATTAAGGTTTATCAATTGTACCAAATGTTCCACTCTGGAGAGGGGGATGTTGATAACAGGGGAAGCTGTGTATATGAAGGTACAAGATGTATGTGGACTATCTCTGTACTGGCCTCACAGTTTTGCTGTTAACCTAAAATCTCTTTAAAAATAAATTCCACTTTAAAAAACCCAAAAAGCCCCCAAAATATATATGGTTATTGTATTTTCTAATCCTTGATACAAAAATCAACTGGTGATTATTAAGAGAATATTTCCCAAAGTGTTTTACCAAAAACACGAAGTCCTGGCTGTGTGCATTGGCTCATGCCTGTAATCCCAACACTTTGCGAGGCTGAGACTGGAAGATCGCTTGAGCCCAGGAGTTTGAGACCAGCCTAGGCAATATAGTGAGACCCTGTCAGTACAAGAAATTTAAAAAAAAAATTAGCTGGGCATGGTGGCATGCATCTGTAGTCCTAGCTAGTTAGTAGGCTGAGGTGGGAGGATTGCTTAAGCCCAGGAGGTTGAGGCTATATTGAACTGTGATCACCCCACTGCACTCCAGCCTGGGTAACAGAGTGAGACTGCCTTAAAAAGAAAAAATCAAAACACAAGTCCTGCTAATCTCAAGTAATAAGGATTTTGTGGTTTAAATACTTGCAGAAATTCTGGATAGTAGATTTATTTACTGCAGAGCACTTCATACTCCTTTAAAATAGTAAAGTGTATCAGGTGTCTCTTTGCAGGGATAGAATATGAACATTTCTCCAGTTTATTTGATCATGGTACTCCCTCTTTCTTTCCTCCGCCCCTTTTTTTGCTCTCTTTCTCTCTCTCTGCATGTGCATGTACGTGTGCATGTGTGTGTGTGTGTGTGTGTGTGTGTTTGTGTGTGTTTTATTCTGTGCCCTTGTCCAGTAGAACTCATTTTGAAAAACGATGCTTTATCTTTTTATACTCTCATCTAACATTCATGTAAGTCTGCTGCATTGCCTCTTAGTAACATCCCTGCTGGTGTTCTGAAGGTCAAAATATAATATTGTTCCAGACACAAACATGTTGTTCCTATTTTTTAGACTTTAAAGGATTACTAGAGTTTTTCTTTTGAACTGCCTGCAGTGAGTTAATCATGAACATCTTAGAATATTTTTTAAAGGAAAACTTTCTCAAAGTAACAGGTTAACACTTTGAAATTGAAAAAATAGGAACAAATAATAAGAAAAAAAGTGACAGTTGAAATCCATTGCAAATATTTACTTCCCCACAGTCTTTCATTTCCAATTTGAAAGAATTCTGTTTTGTGCATTAATAAAAATTTCTCCCCTGTCTGATTCAAGCTCACTTTCAGGTAATGCTTGTACAATGTTCATAACCAGAAAGATACGTTCGTAACCATAACTATTCATGTTGTATAGGCAAGGATACGTTGCCTGAAAGCAAATGTATCTTTTTGAAGAATGAAGGGAATGGCAGTGGCCAAGGTTGGCTAACAGAACATGCTACCCATGGTTGTGAGTTGTAAAATGCCTACATAGACAATCAAGAGTCCATATGGAATTTTTTTGAAATCCAGGTCTAGCTAGGAATTAAAAACAACAAAACAACAACAAAAACACACTTTTGGTCTAAACTGTTGTTTTTATAGCCATCTCCCAAAAAGTACATTCACATAATCCTGCAAAACCTCAAATACAAATGAACATTTCTAAAGCATGTGAACAGTTTCGTGGCAAGACCCACGCGATGCTGGCAGGCATGCTTAGTCACCCTGCTGTCCTAAACTCTGAGTGAGTCATGGAGCCCTAGGGATCTAACTAAACTAGGGCTTCATAACTAAAGCAGATGGCAGGCCTATTTGTACATGGCAGTTTGGGGATAATAATTCAGTTCTTAATAGAGAATAAAGATGGATTTAATAAATTTAGTAAAGCCTGTAATTATACAAGTTAAAGGTCTTTAAATCTATCCAATAACTGATTGTATTTTTCTAATTTGTTCTCTCAAACTAAATTTGACCTGTCAGGCTGACATAGCTCCATGTACATTGGATTATTGAAGGGAGGCAGCCAAATCATTCCGAAGCATAGAGCTTGGATCGCACAGTCTTGAAGGAAAGCAAAAGAGGGACTAGAGACTGCTCTGTAATATTTCAGTTACTTTTAATTTGTCTTCAAAGCAGCAGTGTGAGTTTAGAAATGCCGTGTTCTGCTCTTTCTTCACATTATTGGGAACTTATGATTTTTAAAAGATTTAAGACATGAATTCTAAAGGTGCTTCACTTTTTTTTTTTTTTTTTTTTACAGCAGGTACTTGGTTTAGATTTAATTGCTTAATCATATTTTGTGAGGAAAAAATTAGAAGTTTAACATTTGTATGTATTGGTTCACCAATATCATATTTCTCTTTTAGTCACTCCCAGGGATCTTTTCCTGATAGCTAAAAAAACTTAAACACTACCTGAAACCTAAGCCCCTCAGACCTTATGCTGTAGAGCTATTCTTAGTATCTCATTTTTCAGAAGAGGTAACTGAAGCAAGCAGGTGGTAGGAAATTCACCCAGCATTGCCCAGTTAGCGTGGAGCAGAGCTGGGATTTGAACTTGAGTGCTTTGTCCTTAGAGCCTGTGCTCTTAGTCTTGATGACTGGGGTCTTCCAGATAGGGTCTTCCTACAGTATAGAAGAGACTCATTCTGAAACCGCTCCAACTCCTTGAGCCATTTATTTCTCATGAACTAAGTGTGATGGAAAAAAGGAAGCACACATGTGAGTGGCGAAAAATGCCACAGTATCAGATAAATTCTGAAAGATGAGATTCCAAATGTTTTGAACCATGGTAACCACCTTAGCTGTGTCTTCTTCCCTTATAGCTATTATGTAGTGTTCATTAGGGTGCATAAGTGCCACTACATTTGTAAGATGTTAGCCCCATTATATTGTGGTCACATTCCATATATAGTAATCAACATGGCTAAGTGGCAAGCTAATGTTGGCCAACCAATTTTCTTTTTTTAATGCTAGAGAAGGAAGGAAGTAAAAGCAAAGATTAAGCACTACATTGGTTTCATTAAGATTATGCTTCTAGGAAAATGCTGTGATGGTAGAGCAATCAGGTGAATGAATAATTATCTTTAATATCCACAGACAAATACTGGGTAGTTCAGGCTCACATGCTGTGGTATAAAACAGATACTAACTCTGTGGTCAAAGTAAATTCTACATAGCTCCCTCCAGTTCTGTAGGTCCCCAGGATTCTTGTCAAGTTTCTTTTCTTAGGGATCTTTCCTTCTCTTAACTGGAGAAATGCCCTCTGATAAATGAATGAACCCTGCAGTCTCCACAATCTGGTTCAAATTATGGTTGTTTATTATGGATTGCTATGTGCCAGCCTCAGCCCTATTGAAACTCTTCTTTGAATGAATCTCTGGTTCGTGTGGTTGGTACTCTCAGCTAACCAGCATCCAGAATCCCACTGAGTTTTTATAACACTCAACAACTTTTACGGTAATTTCATGCCTTTGACTGCAAAATTTGGGTGTCTTTTATTTCCACTGCTTCAGCTTAAGAGTTTGAGAACTTTATAACATTCCCATTGTAAGTGCAGAGCTTCAAAAATATTTTTCAACAATGTTAAATAAAGCCACCTGTCACAAAATTAACTGGTGCAAAGCTCATCGTTTTATTTGATAACATTTTCATCTCTATGAAAGAAAGCAATGTTTCATCTTGGTAAGTATGTTTGTATAGACAGTCTTTCTTCCTGGCAAATGTTGCTATGTTTCCCCGTATTCATTTTCCCCTAAGTAATAGGCACGCCTCTCAGTTATAATTCCCATCTTCTCTTTAAGCTCTGAGATGTAAGCAGAAGTTGCTCTTTGGGACTTGCAGAAGGGCTGAAAGGAAGCAGTAAGCTAGGAAGTGAAATTTTTAGATTTTCTCTCTCCCTGGGGAGCAGGCTGATGGCCGGAGATCTAACAGCTATCATAGAGCATTAAGTAATTCTGAAGATGCTAAAGCTTATCTTGACAGGAAAAACCCAAGTCCCTGATGTTCATAGGCAGACCTATCCTAGACTTCCTATTTCTCTATTTCTTTTATGTGAGAAACAAATAAATTTCTATTTTAAGGCTATTAAACTGTTTTTCTCTCTTTTCATCTGTTTGGCTTAATGCCATTTATAGACAAACTCAGTTCTAACAATAGAGCAGTTGATTTAAGTGAATATTAAAACAAATGTTTAATGGTATGGTATAGTTAAGATGTTAATAAGAATTTCTTGATCTATCAAGACTTCTAAAAGAATAAAATATTTTTCTTCAAGTTTCTAGTCTAAATTAGGCTGACTTGTTCATAACTGACCAAAAAGAATGCAATACAAAATTGTCATGACTAACTGAATGATGTGTGGGATAGCTTCGGAAAAGATCAACTGGCCTAGGCTGAATGGCGTTTCTCAGAATTTCCTTTCCTGCATGTTTACAGAGATAGTGGGCCATGAGAAAGATCCCTTAGGATATTTGGAAAGCAGAAGCAAGCTTCAGGGATTTTGTAGCTTATACAATGCTGTTGCATATCGCGGGGTCATCTCGTTAGTGTGAGGCAGCAGCCAGGCCTGCGACTACTCCACCTTCCTCTGGATCCTCCTTCAGCTTCTTGGAATCCTGGGCCACATGTGTGTGCTTAACACCATGCTGAAAGGCTGGGATTTCTGTAGACACCCACATCATCAAGGTCAGAGGCAACAGGGACTGACATGGATTTAAGTTTGTCTTTATGGACTCCAGCCCTTATCTGGGGATTCTAGCTTTTTCTTGCTCCCCTTGACTGATTGACATAATTTGAATACTTGTCACCACCCAAATCTCATGTTGAATTACAATCCCCAATGCTGGCAGTGGGGCCTGTGGGAAGCGTTTAGGTCACGGGGACAGATCCCTCCTGGCTTGGTACTGTCTTCCCAATAGTGAATTCTCACAAGATCTGAGATCTGTTTCTTTTAAAGTGTGTGACACCTCCCTGCCCCATTCTCTTTCTCTTGCTCCCATTCTTACCATGTGATGTTGTTCTTGCTCCCCCTTTGTCTTCAGCCATGATTGGAAGCTTCCTGAGGCTTCCCCAGAAGCTGATGCCACTATGCTTTCTGTACAGCCTACAGAAACATGAGCCAATTAAAATTCTTTTCTTATAAATTTCCCAGTCTCAGGTGTGTGTTTATAGCAATGCAAGAATAATCTAACACACCCACTTTATCTTCATCTTTTTTTTTCCAGACTAATGTATGAGTGAACTTCAACCTCTGTCACCAGGTTCAAAGAATTTAACCATACAGAGACCACCTTGCCAGCTCTCACAATTGCAGAAGGCCAAATCCCTGACACAAATTCCTTCACATTATAGGTTGCTCAAGTTGTTCTACTTTTCTGATTGCATCTTAACTAATACAATGCACCCTTCCAAAATAGTTTGAAATTGAAGAGGAATAAACAAATGTAAGGTGTGCTAATTAGGGATAAAACGCCCAAAATAAAATATAACTAGACAGAGTGGAAAAGCAGGAATCCTACGTATCATTTTTTATTTTCCTACATGATTATTTAACAAATATTTATTGGATGATAAATGTAAGACACTGTGCTATGCACTAAAATTAAAATGATGGGCAATAGATTTAGTCTTTCCAATCCAGTATTTATTGTGCTGGGTATTGGACATACAGTAATGTACAGAACAAACGTCCCTCCCCCCCATGGAGGCATTCTAGTTCTCAACCAATATTCTAGTTTGTTGAGGCATTCAGTAAATATCTACAGGCTTGGCGAGGTGGCTCATGCCTGTAATCCCAGCACTTTGGGAGGCCAAGGCTAGTGGATTACCTGAGATCAAGAGTTCAAGACAAGCCTGGCCAACAAGGTGAAACCCTGTCTCTACTAAAAATACAAAAATTAGCCACACATGGTGGCATGTGCCTGGAATCCCAGCTACTGGGAAGGTTGAGGCAGGAGAATCACTTGAACCCGGGAGGCGGAGGTTGCAGTGAGCCGAGATCACGCTATTGCACTCCAGCCTGGGCAACAAGAGTGAAACTCTGTCTCAAAAAAAGAAAAAAGAAAGAGAAAAACTACATATTATATGTAATATGTACATATCAGACTAAATGAAATAAAGAAAAATCAAGTAGAAGGAATAAACCCTACATTGCATGATATTAGCAAGCATTTAGAGAAAATATGTGCAAAGTGCCTGACTCAGGATAGATCTTCCAAAAACTATAGCTTTTGTTGTTTTTATTAGAATTGTGGCAGAGGGATACAAAGGAGGAGGAAGATGTGGTAAAAATCCATAGAAGAGGAATCATTAGAATTCAGTAACTGATTACTTGTGTTGAATTCTGGCCTCTACAATATGAGAAAATTAAATAAATAAATAAAAGACATTATTCTCCATATTGATGAGAGAGTAAAAGAAAAACTTTATTGGGAGAGCCAGACAAGATAAGGCAGCCTGAAATGTGTCAGGAAAGAGTGTAAATGACCATAAGGGGGAACAGGAGAGCATCCATATGGTAAAACCCTGTGTACGTTGCTGAATCTCTATCTGTGGAGAGCTCTAATAAGAGAATTAAATAATGTAAAAATTGATTGATTTAGTCATTTTTGCTTAGACGGACACAGCTGCAAGCCTGTATCACTTTGTGATCATCTGATTCTCAGATGATAGTTTCTGCTGGTTGCTGGACCAGACCACAGAGGAAATAGCCTGGGTGTGATAGGGCCCAACTGAACAGTCCATCATTTTAGCTACTGGTCCACTAGCGTGGAACTGGAGGTGGATACCAAGC
This sequence comes from Cacajao melanocephalus, assembly GCA_963573385.1. Lineage (NCBI taxonomy): Eukaryota > Metazoa > Chordata > Mammalia > Primates > Pitheciidae > Cacajao > Cacajao melanocephalus. Next base: position 3,147 of record CAUYLG010017798.1, on the reverse strand, counting down.
CTTGCATCTGCTGAGTAAGCCTCCCTGAAGCCCCTGCACAACCCAAGATTGCCATTCCCATTTTCCCTCCATGATTAAACTCCCAAAACAAGGTAAAGATCTGATTATTATCTTTAAGACACGTTTATAATTTGCAGTGAAGAAAACTGAATAGTACGTTCTGTGTTGTTAGGGTCACTGAAGAAAAAGTTTAGCAATTAATAAGGTCAATTGAGATGTAATGGGCTTCATTTCAGCTGTAAATAATAATCTAACCTTGAATAATTGCACACAGCTGCAAGTCACTGATCATTTGTGTGAGTGATCCACGCTGAAGAATTAGTGAGGTGCTGCAGAGAGGGTGAGAAGGCAGTTCCAGCAGAGACTGTGTGGAGGTGAAGAGTGCTGTGTCTGACCAAATGGTCACCGTGACCTCAGGTGACTGCAGAGGATGCTTCAGCTTAGCTGGGTGAGTGAGACATCCTTGATTGTATCCACATTTTTACTGTATTATGTGGAAACCAATTCTTTAGCTTTCTAATGAGAGAAATATTGATGTTCTGACAACATTTTCTTGCAGAAAACAATCTATGAAAAAGGTTAAGATGGAAACACAAGATCTTTTGATTTGAGGCAACGAGGAAGCACACTATTAAAAAAATTTAGATAATAACACATTGACACATAAACAAAAGCTGTTTTTTTTACCCTGGTGTATTCCAGAAATGTCAAAAGTCCTGACATCCTATTTTGGTAAAGAAGTTATGGAAGACTAAACACATTTGAAACATGCACATAATTTGAAATTAAGATTTTCAACAGGAAATTCTAGAAGCTTATGGGGGAATGAATGCATAGGAAGGGTAAGCCTCTTTTCTAAGCTAAATTAAGAGACTAAGCACTGTATTTTTCAGGAAAGCCTTGCTTGACCCCCTGACCCAGGATCACCTCCACCAAAACATTTATAATCCTCAGACGTTGCTCTCTGAAGGCAATATCCAACCTTATTAAACATCTTGTGCTTGGAACCTATAGCAGTGATTGGCTTAAAGCAGAAAGAATGATAAAATACTTACTTTTTAAAAAAATTTTACTTTAAATTCTGGGATACATGTACAAAACGTGCAGGTTTGTTGCATAGGTATACATGTGCCATGGTGGTTGGCTGGACTTGTCAACTTGTCATCTAGATTTTATGCCCTGCATGTATTAGGTATTTGTCCTAATGCCCTCCCTCCCCTTACCCCCTACCTCCTGACAGGCCCCAGTGTGTGATGTTCCTGTCCTGTGTCTCATTGCTCAACTCCCACTTATGAGTGGTTATAGTGTTTGGTTTTCTGTTCCTGTGTTAGTTTGCTGAGAATGATAGTTTCCAGCTTCATTCATGTCCCCGCAAAGGACATGAACTCATTATTTTTTAAAGCTGCATAGTATTCCATGGTGTATGTATGCCACATTTTCTTCATCCAGTCTATCATTGATGGACATTTGGTTGGTTCCAAGTCTTTGCCATTGTAAATAGTGCTTCAGTAAACATATATGTGCATGTGTTCTCATAGTGGAATGATTTATAATCCTTTGGATATATACCCAGCAATGGGATTGCTGGGTCAAATGGTATTTCTGGTTCTAGATCCTTGAGGAATCACCATACTGTCTTCCACAGTGGTTGAACGGTGTGAACCATTCACTCCCAACAGTGTAAAAACATTTCTATTTCTCCATAGCCTCCCTAGCATCGTTTCCTGACTTTTGAATGACTGCCATTTTAACCGGCATGAGGTGATATCTCATTGCGGGTTTGATTTGCACTTCTCTAATGACGAGTGATGATGAGCTTTTTTCATATGTTTGTTGGCTGCATAAATGTCTCTTTTGAGAAGTGTCTGTTCGTATCCCAGGTGCTGTTCTAGACTTTTCACCTGCATTTATTCATGTAGTCCTCACAACACTCATATTTGATAGGTGCTATTATGATTTCTATTTTGCAGATGCAGAGATATAGGCACAGTGAAGTTACACAACTGGCTTAGGGGCACATAATTCATAAAGTGACAACCAGAGGTTTGCTTTTAGAAGCAAGGTGCATACCAGCATATTGTACCACTTATTTAAAATGGTTATCCTAGAAAAACAATATTTTTAAAACTATGTGAGAAAATGCCTACTTGTGAGAGTAACACTTAAAATGATGTCTTCTTATTACTTTTGAACTGAGAAGACATCTGTACTACAGATGCTCAAGGGAGGGTTTGGATATTCTTTTATGCCAGAGAATATTGGGATACCAGAGGAGGTATGGATTTTTATTATTGACTAAATATAAAATAAAGTTGCTTATAGATATGGTTGGACATGAAATGCTTGTGAAAAAGAACGAAAATTTCATGTGAAAAACTTTCTTTTAACTTCTTAGTTTTAGTAACCACCATTGATAGGAGCACCATTTAGCAAATTTCTACTGAGTTTTAAGATCAGCAGAGATAACCTGTGAAGCTTTTTCTTTATTATTAACACTTTATCTCATGATCATTATTACTTTTGATATTCACAACAGCCCTACTGTGCAAGGATTAATATTTCCTATTTTAGTGTAAAAATGAAAACCTTGAATATTTGACTGACCTGCTAAACTTAAGCAGAGTAAAAGGCAAAACCAGGACAGTATTTGAAACCAGAAATTAGGAATTAAAAGTTCAATGCCATTTTCACTTTGCTTCATTTTCTAATGATTTGGACATTTTATAGACAAAATCAGAATAAATTTATCCAATATAAATGATGTAGAAAGATCAACTGTTCCAGTATGTTTAGGACCTAAGAGTTTCTCTTGATGTGGGACTCTCAGTTCTTTTTTTTTTTCTTTTTTCTTTTTTTATTTTTGAAAGAAAAAAAAAGAGAGGAAAGAAAGTGAGAGTGAAAGAAAGAAAAAAAAAGAATGTAAGAGAGAAAGAAAGAGGAAGAGAAAGAGGGAGAGAGAATGGGATTTTTGTTCTATTTCCCAGGCTAGAATGCAGTCTAAAAATGGGTATTAAAAACCTCTTTTATGCCAATAATTGTGCTTAACAATGGAGACAGGAAGGAATAAGGAATGAAAATAACAAACAAGCAGCCAACCAATATTTTTATTTAGACCTGTGAAATGCTATGCAATAGCTGAGGAGTGAT